>CAUYLG010062349.1:0-72496 GCA_963573385.1 Cacajao melanocephalus
GTTTTCCTTTGGCTGACGCCCCTTCCCCGCACAGCTGGACCTTCCCCGTTCAGCTGTGCTTACTGTGAAACTCTCAGTCCTCAGCGCTTCCAATTGCTGTTCTCCTTGTGGGGACGGGACCAGCCGAGCCGGAGTCGTCCCGTATACTCCGCGCCGGGAAGCGCCGTGCTGGGGCTCTCTGCGCTTTCACTGGGAGCTACAATCCTGAGCTGTTGTTAATCAGCCATCTTGGATCTCTCTATCCGGTATTTACATTTTCTTTGTAAGTTTTGGCTTTTCTCATCTCAGCTAACTCTCCTGTACTAACTTGGGTTTACATAACAAAATACAATAGAAACAACAGAAAATGTTGTTTAACATACTTCTGAAGGCTGGAAGTCCCAAGACCAAGATGCCAGCACAGTTGGTTTCTGGTGAGGCTTCTCTACCTGGCTTGCTGATTTCAGCCTTCTTACTGTGTCCTCACATGGTCTTTTCTCTGTGCAAAAGGGGAGGGAAATTTCTTGTGTCTCTTTCTCTTCTATTAAAGACACTAGTTCTAGCAGATTAGAGCCCTGCCTTTTTTGTTTTTGTTTCTGTTTTCTTTTTTTTTGAGACAGAGTCTCACTCTGTCACCCAGGCTGGAGTACACTGGCATGATCTCGGCTCGCTGCAACCTCCGCTTTCTGGTTCAAGCAATTCTCATGCCTCAGCCTCCCATGGTAGCTGGGATTACAGGTGTGTGCCACCATGTCTGGCTAATTTTTGTAATTTTAGTAGAGACAGGGTTTTGCCATGTTGGCCAAGCTTGTCTCAAACTCCTGGCCTCAAGTGATTCACCTACCTCAGCCTCCCAAAGTGCCAGGATTATAGGCATGAGTCACTGCAACATCAAGGGCCCTGCCTTTATAACTTCATTTACCTTTTTTTTTTTTGAGACAGTCTCGGTCTGTCAGCCAGGCTGGAGTGCAGTGGTGTGATCTCAGCTCACCCCAACCTCCACCTCTTGGGTTCAAGCAATTCTTCTGCCTCAGCCTCCTGAGTAGCTGGGATTACAGGCACCTGCCACCACATCTGGCTAATTTTTTTATTATTTATTTATTTACTTTTAAGATAGAGTTTCGCTCTTGTTGCCCAGGTTGGAATGCAATAGCACAACCTTGGCTCACTGCAACCTCCCCCTCCCAGGTTCAAGTGATTCTCCTGCCTCAGCCTCCCAAGTATCTAGGATTACAGGCACCCACCACCATGCCCAGCTAATTTTTTTTTTTTTTTTTTGTATTTTTAATAGAGATGGGGTTTCACCATGTTGGTCAAGCTGGTCTCAAACTCCTGACCTCAGGTGATCCACCCACCTCAGCTTCCCAAAGTGCTGAGAATATAGGCATCAGCCACCATGCCCGGCCTATTATTTAACCTTAATACCTCTTTAAAAGCCCTATCTCCAAATAGTCACACTCACACTGGGGGTTCAGCACTTGTGAACATGTGAATCTGGGGGAGAACACAATTCAGTTCATAACATCACTATAATTTTTTAAAAATAAAAATGTTTTTAAGGAGTGAATGTCTTTCATGTTTCTCTGTGACCAGGTCCCGCTGATTAGATGGATTATACACTTGACCCCAGTGTGGCAACAATGACCGACTACTACTACCCTGATAGCTTCTCAAGCCCCTGTGATGGGGAACCTATCCAGAGAAATGGCAAGTTGCTCCTTGCTGTCTTTTATTGCCTCCTGTTTATATTCAGTCTTCTGGGAAACAGCCTGGTTATCCTGGTCCTTGTGGTATGCAAGAAGCTGAGGAGTATCACAGACGTATACGTCTTGAACCTGGCCCTGTCTGACTTGCTTTTTGTCTTCTCCTTCCCCTTTCAGACCTACTACCAGCTGGGTGAGTGGGTGTTTGGGACTGTAATGTGCAAGGTGGTATCTGGCTTTTATTACATTGGCTTCTTCAGCAGCATGTTTTTCATCACCCTCATGAGTGTGGACAGGTACCTGGCCGTTGTCCATGCCGTGTATGCCATAAAAGTGAGGACGATCAGGATGGGCACAGTCTTGAGCCTGGCAGTATGGCTAACCTCCATTCTGGCTACCATCCCACTGCTAGTGTTTTACCAAGTGGCCTCTGAAGATGGTGTTCTACAGTGTGATTCATCTTACAATCAACAGACTCTGAAGTGGAAGATCTTCACCAACTTTGAAATGAACATCTTAGGCTTGTTGATCCCATTCACCATCTTTACATTCTGCTACATTAAAATTCTGCACCAGCTGAAGAGGTGTCAAAACCACAACAAGACCAAGGCCACCAGGCTGGTGCTCATTGTGGTCATTGCATCTTTACTTTTCTGGGTCCCATTCAACATGGTTCTTTTCCTCACTTCCCTGCACAGCATGCGCCTCTTGGGTGGATGTGTCATGAGCCAGCAGCTGATTTATGCCACCCATGTCACAGAAATCATTTCCTTTACTCACTGCTGCGTGAACCCTGTTATCTATGCTTTCATGGGAGAGAAGTTCAAGAAACACCTCTCAGAAATATTTCAGAAAAGTTGCAGCCATATCTTCCTCTACCTAGGAAGACAGACGCCCAGGGAGAGCTGTGAAAGGTCATCATCCTGCCAGCAGCATTCCTCCCATTCCTCCAGCATAGACTACATTTTGTGAGGATCAATGAAGACTAAATATAAAAACATTTTCTTGAATGGCATGCTAGTAGCAGTGAGCAGATGTGTGGGTGTGAAAGGTTTCCAAAAAAAGTGCAGCATGAAGGATGCTATATATATTGTTGTCAACACTTGGAACACAATGACTAAAGACATAGTTGTGAATGCCCGGTACAACCTGAAGCCTGTGATTGTGTTTATTGATGATGTTGAACAAGTGGTAACTTTGAAGGATTCTGTATGCCAAGCAAAAAAAAAAAGTCTGACTCCCTTACATATGCAAAAATATACCTCCAGAGCCTGTCAGTAGGCTGGAAGAAGTGAATATTGAAGCTTTTGACATCAATGCTGAGGCTCCAGTTGTTCACTCATTGATGGATGGTGAAACAGCTGAAGTGGTTCTGAATCAAGGTGATTGAGATTACAGTGACAATGAAGATGATGCTGTTAACACTGCAGAAAAAGTGCCTGTAGATGACATGGTGAAAATATGTGACAGGCTTATGGAGGACTAGAGCAGCATGCATTCATAACAGAACAAGAAGTTATGTCAGCTTATAAAATCAAAGAGAGACTTCTAGACAAAAACCACTGTTGATGGGGCAGATGCCTCTAGTGGAGACATTGAAAAGCCATCCAGCAGAATGCCTCATCCTCCCTGGAGGACCCACTTCCTGATCCTTCAACTGTGTCTGGTGTTTCTTCTCATGTAAGAAATTAAAAATAAAAATAAAATATATTGGTATGTAACTACAGAAAAAAATAAAAACTATATATTGGACAGTAACCTTTCAATCAAAACTCAGTATCGTAAGCAGAGACTGAAAGCTTGCTGCTGCTGGTTGAACAGCTGGTACAGGTATTCTGCTGATGCCACTGCTGCTTTGTTACCATGAACACATTGTTTTTTCACTATTAATGGTGTGTCATATTTTTTACTATTAAGTACTTATGTGAGAGTAAGTGTAGGAAAATGATTGCGTATCAGTAGTATCAATGATTAACTTAATATCTGAATCACTTTAATTCAGAACCATTTCAGCTATTTCACCATTAGTCAATGAATGAATAACTGCAGCCTCATTATTAATGTCAAAAACCTCAATATCCACTTCTTTCAGCCTACTGAATACTCTGTAAGTATATTTTTTGCATGTGTAAGGAGGTCAGGCAATTTTTTTTTTTTTTTTTTTTTTGCTTGGCATACAGAATTCTTCAAAGTCACCATTTGTTCAACATCATCTGTAGACACAACCACAGGGCAGAGGTTGTGCCAGGCATGCACAGCTATCTCTTTAGTCATTGTGTTCCAAGTGTTGGCAACTACATCTACGGCATACTTCAGGTAAGCTCAGAGTCAGGAAAGATGATGGTGCCAAACAATCACAAATATTCTACATGGGTGGCTGAGGGAGTGACACCTTTGCTTTCTGATGATTCAACATATACAGAGTTTGTTGCATGCACTAAATTATTTAAAATTTTGGCTGGGCACAGTGGATCACCCCTGTAATCCCAGCTCTTTGGGAGGCTGAGGCGGGCAGATCACTTGAGGTCAGGAGTTTGAGATCAACCTCATCAATATGGCGAAACCTCATCTCTACTAAAAATACAAAAATTAGCCTTTCTGCCTGTGGATGCCGCCGAAAAAGTATCATTAAAGTCTCTCTTCTCCCTGCCATCGTGTCTAAGTCAGAATCTCCTAAAGAGCCTGAACAGCTGAGGAAGCTCTTCATTGGAGGGTTGAACTTTGAAACAACTGATGAGAGCCTGAGGAGCCATTTTGAGCAATGGGGAACACTCAGGGACTGTGTGGTAATGAGAGATCCAAACACCAAGCACTCCAGCGGCTCTGGGTTTGTCACATATGCCACTATGGAGGAGGTGAATGTAGCCACAAATGCAAAGCCACACAAGGTGGATATAAGAGTTGTGGAAACAAAAGAGAGCTATCTCAAGAGAAGATTCTCAAAGACCAGGCATGAAAAAGATATTTGTTGGTGGCATTAAAGAAGACATGAAGAACATCACCTAAGACATTATTTTGAACAGTATGGAAAAATTGAAGTGACTGAAGTCATGACTGAGAGAGGCAGTGGCAAGAAAAGGGGCTTTGCCTTTGTAACTTTTGACGACCATGACTCCGTGGATAAGATTGTCATTCAGAAATACCATACTGTGAATGGCCACAGCTGTGAAGTTAGGAAAGCCCTGTCAAAGCAAGAAATGGCGAGTGCTTCATCCACCCAAAGAGGTTGAAGTGGTTCTGGAAACCTTGATGGTGGTCGTGGAGGTGGTTTTGGTGGGAATGACAACTTTGGTCATGGAGAAACTCTCAGTGGTCATGGTGGCTTTGGTGGCAGCTGTGGTGGTGGTGGTGGATATGGTGGCAGTGGGGATGGCTATAAAGGATTTGGTAATGATGGAAGAAATTTTGGAGGTGGTGGAAGCCACAATGTTTTTGGCAATTATAACAATCAGTCTTCAAATTTTGGACCATGCAGAGAGGAAACTTTGGAGGCAGAAGCTCTGGCCCCTGTGGTGGTGGAGGCCAATACTTTGCCCAACCACAAAACCAAAGCAGCTATGGCAGTTCCAGTAGTAGCAGTAGCTATGGCAGTGGCAGAAGATTTCAATTAGGAAACAAAGCTTGGCAGGAGAGGAGAGCCAGAGAAGTCACAGGGGAGTGACAGGTTTCAACAGGTTTGTGTACTCAGCCAAGCACAGTGGTGGCAGGGCCTAGTTGCTACAAAGAAGACATGTTTTAGACAAATACTCATGAGTATGGGCAAAAGACTCGAGGACTGTATTTGTGACTAACTGTATAACAGGTTATTTTAGTTTCTGTCCTGTGGAAAGTGTAAAGCATTCCAACAAATGGTTTTAATGTAGTTTTTTTTTTTTTTTTGCACCCATGCTGTCGATTGCTAAATGTAATAGTCTGATCATGATACTGAATAAATATCTTTTTTTTAATGTGCTATGTAAAGTTAGTCTACTCTGAAGCCATCTTGGTAAATTTCCCCAAGAGTGTGAAGTTAAAATTCCTTCAGGGTGATGCCAGGTTCTATTTGGAATTTATATACAACCTGCTTGGGTGGAGAAGCCATTGTCTTTAGAGACCTTGGTGTCATTGAACTGATAGTTACTGTTGTGACCTGAAGTTGACCATTAAAAGGGATTACCCAAGCAAAATCATGGAATTATTGGTTATAAAAATGCAATCCTATACAATGTATCTAAATTGAATAATGGTACCAGATAAAATTATAGATGGGAATGAAGCTTGTGTATCATCCATTATCATGTGTAATCAATAAATGATTTAATTCTCTTGAAAAAATACAAATACAAATACAAAAATTAGCCAGGTGTGGTGGCTTCTGCCTGCAGTCCCGGCTACTTGGGAGGATGAGGCAAGAGAATTACTTGAATCCAGGAGGCAGAGGTTGCAGTGAGCAGAGATAATGCCCCTGTTCTCCAGCCTGGGCAACAGAACAAGACTCTGTCTCAAAAAATAAATAAATAAAATAAAATTTATAAAACTACTGTGATTGTTAATACTGTTAATTAATTAATAATTAAAAAAATATTAATCCTGGGTGTGTCTGTGAGGGGGTTGCCAAAGGAGATTAACATTTGAGTCAGTAGGCTGGGAAAGGCAGACCCACCCTTAACCTGGGTGGGCACCATCTAACTAGCATGGCCAGAATAAAAGACAGGTAGAAGAATGTTAAAAGAGAGACTGGCCTAGCCTCCCAGCCTACATTTTTCTTCCATGCTGGATGCTTCCTGCCCTTGAATATTGGACTCCAAGTTCTTCAGTTTTGGAATTCAGACTGGCTCTCCTTGCTCCTCAGCCTGCAGAAGGCCTTTTGTGGGACTTTGTGATTATGTGAGTTAACACTTCATAAATTCCATATATGTGTGTGTGTGTGTGTGTGTGTGTGTATTTTTTTAATAAAAAATATGTATATATATTTCATTAGTTCTGTCCCTCTAGAGAACCCTAACTCATACAAATTTTGGTTACAGTAGTGGTTCTAGAGGAACAGAATATTAAGGATGGAGTTCTTGCATTGGTTTGGGGGTTTCTAGAGTTGGTTGCTTAATATGATTAGACCCCAAAAACACTAAGGACTCTACTTCTATAGTATGGAGAACACTGATAGTCCTTGGTGTGAATTGTTTAAAGAGTTATGCAAAAAAAAATGCATTTGACACTCCTAATTCATTAGTTATAAGAGGCAAGGAGTTTAGTGACTCTATACATAATACCTTTGACCATATGTGGAGAACCAAGGAACATAATGAAGCTGGTTGGTCACTCCTAAGTTCAGTGAGCAAAGTGATGAAAGAAAATGATGAATTCAGGGATTCTGTCTCCCAGCTTCAGAAGCAGATACTGAGCCTCAAATCTGCTAAGATTGCCCTGAGTGATAGTCTTATCTCCTGCAGAGAAAGTGCCGAAATTGTGGAAAAGCAGACACAAGCTCTTATCATGTGAGTGGCTGACCTGCAATGAAAGGTGCATGCACAGCCTTGCCAGGTGTCTACTGTTAAAGTGAGGGCATTAATTGGAAAAGAATGGGACCCTGCAACTTAGAATGGGACATGTGGGAGGACGCCGATGAAGCTGGAGACACCAAGTTTGCAAACTCTGATGAACCTGTTTTGCCAGAAGACACAGCTTCCCCATCCCTAGTAGTAGCAACATCCCTTCCCTGACCTAAGCTGCCATGAGCCTTTCCACCTTTGTCTAAGGAGATAAACCGTGTGTTGCCTGAGGCAACAGTGATGGCCTCCTTTGAGGCAGTTGCCAGGAAAAATAATGTTGATTCTCCTCAGGAACCACCCCCAACACCCTAGACCTATAACTAGACTGAAGTCTTGGCCGGCCCCTAGAGGTGAGGTTGAGAGTGTGACCCATGAGGAGGTGCACTACACTCAAAAAGAACTGCTTGAATTTTCTAATTTATATAAACAACAATCTAGAGAACAGGCATGGAAATGGAAATCAAGGGTGTGGAACAATGGTGGAAAGAACATAGAGTTGGATCAGGCTGAATTTATTGACTTGGGCCTACTAAGTAGGGACTCTGAATTTAATGTTGCAGCTCAGGGAGTTCAAAAAGCTTCTAATAGTTCATTTGCTTGGTTAGCTGAAATATGGATTAAAAGATAGCCCGCTGTGAGCAAGCTGGAAATGCCTGATCTCCCTTGGTTTAATGCAGAGGAAGGGATCTAAAGGCTTAGGAAGATTGATATGGTGGAGTGGGTGACTCACTTTAGACTTACTCATCCCAGCTGGGAGGGTCCAGGAGATAATACCCTTAACCAATGCCTTTTAACCTTGGTAGTACCAAATGAAGTATGTCGGACTAGCCTTTCTATTGTGGAAAGAGAAAAAGCTAGACAAAAACTTAAAATACATGTGTATCCAATTACTTGAAAGTTAATGGATAATTATGAGATCTTGGAAAAGACATAAATTAAATCCAGTATTTGGCTCTGTTTTTCCCCTGAAGATATTGCCAATTTCAGATAAAGCTTCTGCAAGCCTGAGAATCTCAGTAGCATTTTTGACTGACTCACAGGGGTAGGAAATTAAAGTTAGACCTCAGTTCTTTCCAAAAGTGGGTGCTGGCAGATCTCTTCTGTCTTAGATTGGGATCCTTAGAGCTATACCTTAAGATTACTGTAAATCAGAAATAGGGCAGTTTTGGAGGAACTGGCGCCTAACTTCCAGTTTTCTCAATCCTTAGAAATGGATTTGAGGCAATCTCAGGTTGCTATTGCCCCAGGAACCAGACAGAATCAAACATTAATCCCCTCTAGAGGAAGATAATACCATTCTATACCTCAATCATTACTACAGTTTTCTAATTATTTTTGAAAATTTCTATTGTGTTTTTGGCACATGATAAAAATAGCCAGGGACATGAAGAGACAGGACACCATAAACGAGAAAGACTAGAAGCAAAAAACAGTAGGGGCAGAACTACAGAAGCAACAGATACAGATGTGGCAAAAAAATTTAAAAACAACTATGCTAAGGAGGAATGAACTGGCCCAAGTCAGAAATGAAGGAGGTCAAAGTTCTCATGCTTAGTAGTTGGATCACAGCTGTGAATAGCCACTCATCACACTCTAGCCAAGGCAACATAGCAAGCTCTTATCTCAAAAACCAACCAACAAACAAAAACCCCCAAAAAACAAAACAAAATAAGTAATTATGCTTTCTATGTTTACCTAGATAAAGAAAAAACTTGGCCAGGCACAGTGGCTCACTCCTGTAATCCCAGCACTTTGGGAGGCCAAGGCGGAGGATCACCTGACATCAGGAGTTTGAGACCAGCCTGGCCAATATGGTGAAACCCCATCTCAACTAAAAATTTAAAAATTAACTAGGCATGGAGATGCACCTGTAATCCCAGCTACTCAGGAGGCTGAGACAGGAGAATCACTTGAATCCAAAAGGTGGAGGCTGCAGTGAACCGAGATCGCACCACTGCACTCCAGCCTGGGCGACAGAGCAAGACTCCAACCTCCTCCTCCCCCCCAAAAAAAGAAAAGAAAAATCTTGATAATTTTGGCAGAGAATTGGAAATCATAATTTTTTAAAAGCACATATTTGAAAGACACGAAATAGAAAAATCTCAATCTAAAAAATAAAATGATTAAAATTAACAACTCTGTGGATGACATTTTCCATAGAGTGGGCATAGCTAGATAATTAGTGAACTGGATGATAGGCAAGAAGAAAATATCATTAATGCAGCATGGAGGGACAAAAGAAGAAAAATAAAAATACAATAGAGAGGATAAGAGGCATACAGCATAAGATGATAGAGTCTAACATATGTCTTTAAGAGCTTCAAAAGGAGAATAGAGAAAGAATGAAGTAGAATCAATATTAGGAAATATAACGACTGAGAATGTTCCTACACTGAGAAAAGACATCAAGAGACAAATTCAAGAGGTCCTACAATCCCAAGTAGAATTTTAAAAGCCTGACAATAGGTATACCAAAAACTGGTGAAAAACAAATGCTTTTCAGATTAAGAAAGTAAAATTTTAAAGCCAGATTTTAAAAAAGACACTGTCTTCAAACAAGCAGCAATTAAAGTGAATCACACTTCTCAATAGAAATAGTAAAAGCCAGTAAGAAAGGAATAATACCTTTAAAGAACAAAAAGAAAATTACTGCCAAACTAGAATTTCACATCCAGTGAAGACATTCTTTAAGAATAATGGTGACATAAAACATTTCAGAATTTGCCAGGCTTGGTGGCTCACACCTGTAATCCCAGCACTTTGGGAGGCCGAGGTGGGTGGATCACGAGGTCAAGAGATCAAGACCATCCTGGCCAACATGGTAAAACCCCCATCTCTACTAAAAATACAAAAATTAGTTGGGCATGATGGCATGTGCCTGTAGTCCCAGCTACTCAGGAAGCTGAGGCAGGAGAATTGCTTGAACCCAGGAGGCAGAGGTTATAGTGATCCGAGATCCCGCCACTGTACTCCAGCCTGGCGCCTGGCAACAGGGCAAGTCTCTGTCTAAAAAAAAAAAAAAAAAAAAAAAAAATCAGAATTTATTTTTTAAATGCAAAGTATCAAGTAGAGACAAGACATAAAAATGAAAATAAAGCTTTCAAATAATAAAAAATCTCAATGACTTGAGTACAAGGAAATAAGATGTCATAAATGAGATCCAAAAACACAAACCAAACCATAAGTGAAATTTGGCTGCGCCCTGTCTTTTGGTTAATAGAAGTTAACAAAATAAGTTAATGACTTCTGTTAACCAAAAGGCAGAGTGGTAGATGCTATGATGTTCAGAAATAAAGAATGTATTACTCCAGCTGCTGGGAGAGCCACCAGCAGGCATTGCTGAGCTCTCAGTCCCTTTGGGGATTGCCTCACTTGCCTCCTTTACAGGGTGGCCTGCATCCCATAACCAATGGAAGGTATAAAGTCCCAGCTCCTCATTGCAACTTGGAATTGCTTCCAAGGATAGAGTCTGCTGAAGTTTCTGTTGAGACTACAGTGCAGCTCTCCCTCTGCTCAATCCTGCTTTCTTCCTTTCCCTTTCTTTCCCAGGTGTTGATTGCAAAAGCACTTTGAAATAAACTTCCTGCTCACTAGTCTCCGTCTCAGAATCTGTTTCTCTGGATATCCAACCTGTCACAGACAAAAGTAGACAAGCAGACACAGGCCTTGGAATGGGAGAAGTGAGAGAGAGAGAGGAGAGAGAAAGGAGGGAGAGAGAAAGGAGGGAGGGAGAGTGGGGCAGAGAGAGAGAGAGAGAGAGAGAGTAGAAAACAGGAGGGGGATTGATTTGATTTGTAGTCAAGAGTCATCTGTTCTTGATTATAGCATTCAACCTGCAAATTACATTCACCTCTTGGTAACAAAGAGGCAACTTGCCTTTTCTCTGAGTCATTTCACTCAGATGGAATTATTCCTGCGCAATCCTTATCTATATATCTGCCAGCAATTGCCCCCTTCTGTTTCCCATAATAATATGTAAACTATCTCTTAACAAGAATAACTGAAGAAGGTCTTTAGTTCAGTTGCATAGCCATATATAATAGAGAACCTCTGGCTTTTCAACAGATTTGATATATTCTGAAAAACAGATTAAGATCTCACATTATATAACTTGACTTTGATGATCCCAAAGGCATTTGAGAATCGAATCTGGCAGTGTCTCATGGTTACTGATTTTCTCTAGATAGTATTAAAATTTGTAGGTTTGTTAAGTCTGTCCTAACCCTGGGTGTTCATTCTGAAATTTATTTATTTGAATAAAGTTTTGACACATTTTCTCTCTATGCCATTCTGTAGTCTCCAAATGAGCAATACAGGAAGATTCCTTTTGCTCATCCATAGTTTCTGAATTGTCAGCAATAAAAATGTATTACTTTTTAAAAGAAAGTTATAAAATTCTCAAAAAAAAATTAAAAGTAAAATATAGGGTGTTTAGCAGGAGCTTTAAGATATCAGTTCCCCTTGACCCCTCTTTGGATGTTGTGCATGCAGTGGGCATGCATTACAATCAAGGAAACTCATGTTTTGGAAACCCAATCTTTTAAAGGAACTGCTAGCAAACCTGACCAATCCTTGCCCTGGAGGGAGACCTTACTTTTATGACAGCAGGTAAATCTATCCTCACTCCAAAAAGGGACAGTATCTTACAAGATATTTTGCTGTACAAAGAGCTGAGAATAGTTGGTCCACAACAAAAGCTGTCTATGCCTTTGCTCAGATGGGTAGAAATATTAGAGACTCATTGAGACCTGATTCCCAGGAGGCATACATGTCTAAACTAATAAACACCTTCTACATACTAATACAAAAAAGAGAGATAATCAGTGGAAGGATTGGCAGGAATATCAGCAGACAATTTTTGAAAGAGGATGCCTAAATGGTCAAAAAGTGAATGAATATATGCTCAACTTCACTAATAACCAGGGAAATACACATTAAAGTCACGATAAAATATCACTATAAACCTACCAGAATGGCTAAAATTTAAAAGACTGACAATATTAAGTGTTGGAAAGGATATAAAAGAAGGGAATACTTACACACTGCTGGTGAGACTATAAAATGATCCAACCACTTTGGAAAACTATTTGGCATTATCTACAAAAGTTGAAGATACATATAACCTATGACCTATGAATTCCAATCTTAGGTATAAATCCAATGAAAATGCATGCATGTGTGCATCAAGAATGCTTATAGGAACATGATTCATAACAGCTCTTTTATGGGTTGAATTGTGTGCCCCCCCCCCAAAAAAAAATAAAGAAACTATGATGAAGTCTTATTCCCTGGTATTTCAGAATATGACCTTATTTGGAAATAGGATCTTTGCAAATCTAACCAAGTTAAGATGAGGCCATTAGGGTAGACCCTAGTCCAATATGACTAGTGTTCTCATAAAAGATGAAAATGTGGACACAGGCACAACAAGGGAAGATGATGTAAAGACACACAGGCAGAATACATGTAACAAGGATGGCAGAGATCTGAGTTATGCAGTTGCCCACAAAAGAACACCAAGCATTGCCAGCAAACCACCAGAAACTAGGAAGAGTCAAGGAAGGATTCCACTACAGGCTTCAGAAGGAGCGTAGTCCTGTTAATAGCTTGATTTCAGACTTCTAACCTCTAGAACTTTGAAACAATATGTTTCTATTGTTCTAAGTCACCTGATACGTAGCACTTTGTTTCAGCAGCCATAGGAAACAAATATAAGCCTCAAACTGGAAATAATATCTATCAATATCCCATCAATAGTAGGAATGCTAACTTCAATCAGAAATAACAATTGCTGAAATAACAATAGACAGAAATAGCTATTTAAAAATTGCAGTTATGGCCTGGGAATGGTAGCTCATGCCCATAATCCTAGCACTTTGGCAGGTCAAAGCAGGAGGATAACTTGGAGCCAGGAATTTGAGACCAGCCTGGGCAATATAATGATATCGTCTCTAGAAAATAAAAAATAGGTTGGGCACTGGCTCACACCTGTAATCCCAGCACTTTGGGAGGCCAAGGCAGGTGGATCACTCGAGGTCAGGAGTTCGAGACCAGCCTGGCCAACATGGCAAAACCCGTCTCTGCTAAAAATACAAAAATTAGCTAAGCATGGTGGTGCATGTACTTGTAATCCCAGCTACTTGGGAGGCTGAGGTAGGAGAATTGCTTGAACCCAGGAAGCAAAGGCTGCAGTGAGTTGAGATGACACCACTGCACTCCAGCCTGGGTGACAGAGCAAGACTCCATCTCAAAAAATAAATAAATAATAAAATAAAAAATAAACAATTACACCTACACAAAAAGTCATGAATGCATCTGACAAATAGGATGTTTACGATAAGAAGCCAGACACAAAAAGAAACACATTATATGATTTCAATTATATGAAGTTTAAAAAGTGGGCAACTAAACTATAATGCTTAAAAATATATGCTTAGGAGGTGATGAACTATAAAGAAAAGCAAGGACAAGATCACTGCAGAACTCAGGATACTGGGTGTTTGGGTGGGAGTAGGTGGGGCAGGGAAAGAATGAGGTAGTAGCTGAAACAGAGAACTGGGGGCTTCTGGGATGCTGGCAATATTATGTTTATTGATCTGGGTAGTGGCTACACAGGTGTTAACTGGGAAATACACTGTTATTTTGTGTACTTTTCTGAATGTGTGCATATTTCACAATTTTAAAAGTTTTATACAACTATTGTTTAAGTCACTTGTAAGATCTTACTAAAAAGGTTATTTTGTTATTTTTATTCAACAGCATCCTTATGGAGTCAATGGCTTAAAGTCATTCCATGAAAACTAATGCCCAAGCAAGTTTTTAGATCCTGCACTCTTGAACTGGAATTTGATCCCATTAGATATGGCATGAAGAATTGACTTCTTAGGCTAGGGAAGTGTAATTTGCAAAACATTACAAGAAAAAGATTGACTTCTTTCATGACACCATAAGGAGATTTCCTGACCTGCTTCCCAATGAAACTGGTGAAAATGACAAAAAAAAAGTAGTCATTTAAAGTCTCTGGAAATGGTTCTGAAGAAGGAGACCCAGCCATCTCAGACCAACTTCCCCTTTTCATTCCTAAGACTGTAAACTGGAACCTTTTCATATGTAATTCCTGAGACTGTAAACCAAAACCCTTTTCATATGTTAAGCTATAAACCTAAGATTCTTCCACATATAACATCTAAAGTATAAGCCTATATAAAGAAGGAACCTTCCTTTGTTGGGGGAGCTTGGGTGTTAGGCAACTATGCCACCTTGCTCCCGGCCGAATAAACTCCTTCCTCTTGTATTCGGTGTCCGAGACCTCTGTTTCCTGTGGCTTCTCCTGCTACAAGATGTCTATTATATGTTTGATCAGATGTCTGTGTTATATATAATGGTGGTCTCTGATGGGGCCGTATGGCCTCCCTCTGGAACCCAGGTGGCATACTCGAGGAGCTGGGGGCAGCAGGGCAGAATCAGCCTCTGGTTGCCAGCACAGGGTGTCAGGCAGGGGTAATCGAGGGGGGAGCCTGGGGAGAGAGGATGGGGGTGTGGCACTGTCTCAGGCTGGAAGAGGGCAGGATTCACACCTGCGTGGCTGAGGCTGGTGCCGCCCCCTCTGACCTCCCGCCTGGGAGGTCAGCCCTCCTTCCCCAGGCTCAGTTTGCACCTCTGGCCTGTGTGATTGACACAGGGCTCCCATGGGAGCCCCATAATACAGACCATTGTCCCTATTTTGCAGATGGGGAAACAAGTTCAGAGAGGTCAGAGGGTGGGGTGGGAAGTCACCCTTGGACTTGGTACACACCCAACCTCCTGAGCTCTTGGCCACTGATATAGTTTGTCTGTGTTCCCACCCAAATCTCGAATTGTATCTCCCAGAATTCCTACATGTGGGAGGGACCTAGGGGGAAGTAATTGAATCATGGGGCCTGGTCTTTCCCGTGCTATTCTTGTGATAGTGAAGAAGTCTCACGAGATCTGATGGGTTTATCAGGGTTTCCGTTTTTGCATCTTCCTCATGTTCTCTTGCCACTGCCATGTAAGAAGTGCCTTTCACCTTCCATCATGATTCTGAGGCCTCCCCAGCCATGTGGAACTGTAAATCCAATTAAACCTCTTTTGCTTCCCAGTCTTGGGTATGTCTTTATCAGCAGCATGAAAACAGACCAATAGGCCGGGCACAGTGGCTCTCACCTGTAAACCCAGCACTTTAGGAGGCTGAGGTGGGTGGATCACTGGAGGTCAGGAGTTTGAGACCAGCCTGGCCAACATGGTGAAACCCTGTCTCTACTGAAAATACAAAAAAAATTAGCCAGGCATGGTGGTGGACGCCTGTAATCCCAGCTACTTGGAAGGCTGAAGCAGGAGAATCAACCCTCCTGGGGCTTGAACCCAGGAGGCAGAAGTTTCAGTGAGCCGAGATCGCACCACTGCACACCGGCCTGGGCAACAAGAGTGAAACTCCCTCTCAAAAACAAACAAAAAACAACGGACTGATAGAGCCACTGTGCCCGTGTTCCTGCCAGCTCTGGGCCTGTGCCGCCTCTGCAATTTCCTGGGGAAATGCCTGGCCCTATTCCTTACACTTGAGGAGCAGATGCCGAGGGCCACGGTGAATGCCGTCACCTCTGAGGACCAGGGTCAGGAGCTGAGGAAAGGACTCAGGGGCATCCCATCCTTGTTTTCAAGAGCAGCTGAGGCTCTGGGAGGACGGAGACCTGTCTGCATTCTAGTGGTGATGAGGCTGGACAGAGCTCAGACTCTGAACCCGAAGCCTGCCTGTCAAGTGAAGGGAACTATGTATTAACACTATGATATCACACTCTTGTCTCATTTGTCTTTGTTGTAACCCTGCGAAGTGCAGACAATTCTACACCAGTGTGAAGAAACAGAGTCTCGGAGAACTTCGGTGACTTGGCGAAGATCTCAGGTTGGAAAGTCGTGCAGCTTGGAATCGGTCTGATAACAAATGATTCTAGGGATCAGGTTTTTCTTCCACTCTTCACTCTCTTTCCAAGTGGGAATCTTCTATTCTTTCCTAAACAGGGGCGGTGGGGAGGTCTTGTTAAAAGAAAATATCCAACAGTGATTTTGAAGAGGAAGTGGTATTTGATGCAAATACACAAATACGGAGGGTCCTAACCGTTATTTAACTCTTTCCTTTCCCAGGCCATGTGCTGAGAAATGAGGGTTAGCTTTGGGGCTGCTAAAGCAAAATAGGTGGAAAAATATTTTGTTTTCTGATGAAACAGTCGCCATTGCCTGCTGATCCTATTGCCGATGTTAGCCTTGTTTTGATTACTGCAAAGGCCGATAGCTCCTCCTGCCACATGCTGGTTCTAGAAATTGGTGCGGAACCTGTAAATGAGGAGGTGTCCCTGGGGGACCTCCTGACAAACCTAGCTGGCCCTGGTGGTGCCCCTGGAAATGTTGTACTCACACAGTTGAAGGATGATGTCTGCTCCAGGGTTATCAACTCAAATCATGTGTTTGAATTATGAGTCCCTGATCTTATTAGAGGGATTAGTGCCTGTTCGGAATGAAATGTGTTTGCATTTACACGTCTGGCAAGTCCTCCTGGGATCCAGTGTACTGGAATGGGATGCCTCTTGCATTTTCATTAGGACTGAAATTCACTTAGTGACTCTATAAGCGGAAAGGTGGTAAACTACGGTGGTTAAGAGCAAGCACTTAGGAGTCAGACCCGCAAGAGAAAGCTGGTTCTTCTCCTCCCCGCACTCAGGATACTGACAGTGCTGTGATTGCTGAGGACAGTGTCGGCAGATGGCTGTGGAGTGAGCACGGGCTCCTTGTGGGTTCCACTGCTTTATGGCTTTCCTTCTCTAAGTTTCAGTCCTACTCCCTAGGAAGAAGGATAATAACAACAGATAATGATAATAATAGTCACCCCATAGGGTTATAGCAAACGTGGAATGCCTTGAATTGCATGTAAAGTTCTTTGCAAACTGCAAGTCATCTAGTAAGAATTTTTAGAGTTGGGTTCTCACTCTGTCACCCAGGCTGGAATGCAGTGGCACAGTCATAGCTCACTGCAGCCTTGACCTCCTGGGCTCAAGTGATCCTCCCCCCTCAGCCTCCTGGGTAGCCACAACTGCCTGTGTACTTCACCACGCCTGGCTAATTATTATGATTATGTTTTACATTTTTGTAGAGATGGGGTCTCACTATGTTGTCCAGGTTGGTCTTGAACTCCTGGACTCAAGCAATCCTCCTGCCTCAGCCTCTCAAAGTGCTGGGATTACAGGCATGAGCCACTGTGCCAGGTCTAGTTGGTTTTTAGAATTTACCTTCCCTCTGTTTTCGAAAACTGAGCTGGCATTTCCTGTCTTGAGACTACTGGCCTCGTTTCTTTTCTTTTTTCTCTTCTCTTCTCTTTCTCTTCTCTCTCTCTTTCTCTTTCTTTCTTTCTTTTTTGGAAAAAGTCTCACTCACCCAGGCTACATTGCAGTGGTGTAATCTTGGCTCACTGTAACCTCTGCCTCCCAGGTTCAAGCAATTCTCATAACTCAGTCTCCCAAGTAGCAGGGACTACAGGTGCCTGCCACCACGCCCACCTGATTTTTGTATTTTTAGTAGAGATAGGGTTTCACCATGTTGGCCAGGTGGGTCTCGAACTCCTGACCCGAGGTGATGTGCCCACCTCAGCCCCACAAAGTGCTTGGATGACAGGCTGAGCCACCATGCCCAGCCTCTCTTTTCAGTTCTCTTGATTTCTTAGGTGTTTTTGCATTTGACCTGTGCTGAAGTTCTCATGTTCTTTCACTTTCCCAGTTAGAAATTTCCTAGTTCTGAAAGTGTAAAACTAAAATGACCCAAAGGTTTCTACCCTCCTTCTCTTATCTGGAGATTGGAAATCCTATGATGTGAGAAATTTGGTCACAGAATTCATAGATCAAAGTTGAAGTAACATTGGCAGACCGGTCAGAGCTAGTGAAGACCAAGGACTGACCTGATTTATTTTATTTATTTTTATTTTTATTTTTTAAAGGCGGGATTTCACTATGTTGGTCAGGCTGGTCTTCAACTCCTAACCTCAGGTGATCTGCCCGCCTTGGCCTCCAAAGTGCTTGGATTACAGGTGTGAGCCACCACACCCAGCCGACTGATCTGATTTAAAAAAATAAGCCCCCCATGTGGAATGAATAGGGTTCAGGTGTAACCTCTAGATCAGAAAAGGGGAGAGGGACGGTCCTAACAGTTATTTAACTCCTTCCTTTCCCCGGCCATGTGCTAAACATGTTCACAGATCCACAGCCACCAAAAGTATCGGGCATTGTAGCGTGGCCCAAGTAGGACTGGAGATAGCTGCCCTATGAACTCAATAGCTGTTCATTTTCCATTCTTCTGCATAGTCATCAATTTTCTTTTTTTAGACAGAGTCTTGCTCTGTTGCCCAGGCTGGAGTGCAATGGCGAAATCTTGGCTCACAGCAACCTTCACCTCCCAGGTTCAAGTGATTCTTCTGCCTCAGCCTCCTGCATAGCTGATCACAGGCACCTGCCACCACACCCAGCTAATTTTTGTATTTTTAGTAGAGATGAGGTTTCACCATGTTGGCCAGGCTGGTCTTGAACTCCCAACCTCAGGAGCGTGCCACAATGCCTGGCTAATTGTGTATTTTTAGTAGAGACAGGGATTCACCATGTTGGCCAGGCTGGTCTTGAATTCCTACCCTCAGGTGATCTGCCTGCCTCAGCCTCCCAAAGTGCTGGGATTACAGGTGTGAGCCACCATGCCCGGTCAGTCGTCAATCTTTGGAACACATTTTATTTTTATTTCTTGCTATATGCTATACATTTTTAATAGAGATAAGATTTTACCATGTTGGCCAGGCTGATCTCGAATTCCTGACCTCAGTTGATCTGCCTGCCTTGGCTTCCCAAAGTGCTGGAATTACAGGCATGAGCCACCATGCCCAGCCAGTCATCAATTTTTGGAACACATTTTATTTTTATTTCTTGCTATATGCACAGGACTGTCCCTTCTGGTATAGTTTTGTCATCTATAAAATGAGAATGGTTGGACTAAATGGTATCTCAGGGACCTTCTAGCCTTGAGTTATTCTAATTCCAGCTGCAAAGATGTGGGGACACAGGGCCAGACAGAAAGGGGCTGAGGTCAGTGGGAGTCTGACTTGTCTTCGCCTGGGGCTCCCTGGAGCAGGGCAGGGCCTGTTACTGATTTTCCCCATTGTCCTCTTGGTGCTGGAACTGATGTCGCTGCTCTAGGCTGTGAGGGTGATTTTATGATGGCAGAGTTGCCGGAACACAGAGCACCACAGATGCACCACTACAGCCTGGCCGTGGGGCTGTAAATCAGGCTGTGGGGCTGTAAGTCGCCTGCGGCTTCCTTGACCTCTCCTGTGGCGGGTCCTCAGCCTTCTAAGCAGCCCAGCCCATTGTCGAAAATGTACAGCAAGAATCTGGTAATGCAGAGACTGTAGGATTTCTTGTCATGCTTCAGTCGGGGATGCAGTCAGCTGTTACAGGCTCTGATGAGGAATTCCCAGAGGAAGGCAGAGAGACCCGATGGCTTTCCAGCGGGAAGAGCCACTCTGGCCCAGGACACGCGGAGGGGATTATGAAGCCATGGGAGGCATCAGAGTGGCTCTGGGAAGCCACATGGTCCTTCCGCGACCTCCCCCAGGGGGCTGTGTCCCATGGTACCTTCGCAGTGAGAGGCATGAAGGAAGGAAGGGGCTGCACTTTCTGGCCATCCTAGATCCTAGCCCGGTTGTACAGAGCTAGGATTTGGATGCTGGTTTCTGCAGCAGATTTGCATCTTCTTGGAGGTAGGAGTGTTGCTGCCTTGGTCCAGTCTCTCCATCATCACCATCTGAGCCCCTTCCACCCATCCCCACAACGCAGCATCCACAAACCTGCCAGTGACAGCCAACCATATCACACTCAGGGCCTTCTGTCCGCTGTGCCCCAGCACCTGTGCCATCCAGTGCCTCGACTGGCACCGCAGGCCATGCCACAATCAGGTGCCTGCCTCCCTTAGGCCTCCCTGCTGCGTCCGGCCATGTGGAAGCCCCTGTAGTTCCTGGCTGTGCAGGAGCATTCACAGTACGCCCTTCCCAGGACCACCATCCACCTCACTGTCTCTGAGGCACCTGCGTGGTCTGGATCTGGGTCGAAGTCTCATTTTTCTGGACTCCCATGGTGGCTGGCGGCTGCCTCTCCCACACCCCTCACTCTATGTCATGGAAAGCTGTGTGATGTCTTACTTCCCACTGAGTCTGAGCCACTCGAGGAACCGTGAGTTCATGCACATCCTCGGCGCCCAGCGTGAGCCGTGTACACTAGAGGCCAACTGATGTCTTGGAGGCAGAAGTGAATACATACCTGACAATTGCTTAAAGTTGGCAGGTCCAAGGTTTGCAGACCGGGAGGATCACCAGGCGCAGGTGGGGCACAGTGGCAGGAGGGGGCTCCCAAGGCTGGTCATCAGTGGAGTCTGGAGGTGGCTGCCCAGGGGTAGCCTCTGAAACGTGGAACAAGCTTGTCCTGTCACAACGTGGCTGTGAGGCGACCCTCCCCTGGAGGCCTTGGGTGGTGAGTTTGTTAGTTTCACAGCCATGTGTCGCCATGGACCCGTGTCCCCCCAGCCACTCATCACCATGGGCCCGTGTCCCCCCAGCCACACATCGCCATGGCCCACGTTCCCCTGTCCACACATTGCCATGGCCCGTGTCCCTCCAGCCACACATCACCATGGCCCATGTCCCCCTGGCCATGCGTTAGCATGGGCCCGTGTCCCCACATAGGTGAGTCCCTGACGCAGGTTGAGTCCCCAGGGAAGCTCACTCAGAGACAGAAGAGTGTTTACTGGTGGCGGGGCAGTGCTCTTGGGTTTAAGGTCTGTGAAGGGAGAGAAGGAAGGCCAGTGGGGTAAAGTCGTCGGGCAGTGATGCCCTACCTGTCAGTCCCCGGGGAAGCTCTGGAGCCAGCACAGCCCTTCAGGGTTGTCCTGAGTGGAGCCTGGGGTCCCCTCCTGCCACTGTGCCCCCACCTGCGTCTGGTGATCCTCCCGGTCTGCAAACCTTGGACCTGCCAACTTTAAGCAATTGTCAGGTATGTATTCACTTCTGCCTCCAAGACATCCGTGGCCTCTAGTGTACACGGCTCACGCTGGGTGCCGAGGATGTGCATGAACTTACGGTTCCTTTATCCCCAGTGTGGGCCGCCACCAGGTGCAGGTGCCTGGGATGGGGGCGCGTTATGAGTTGAACTGTGTCCCTCTGAAAAAATGTATTCAAGTCCCAACCCCTGTTACCTGTGAATGTGACGAATCCGCTGCAGAAACCAGCACTCAGATCTCAGCTGGCAATTACTATCACAAGCATGGCTGTTCCATGGGTCAGGTGGGGGATATAGACCACATATTATCTCAGCAAAAAGACTTCACTCAAACCCATTAGTGCAGAGGCTCCTTTAACTGTAGAGGATTAAATCAAGGAATCAGAGATTGTTTACATGGGAAGGGATTTTAAAGTGTTCACTTAATTGGAAAGCAGGTCATCATGAGCCCTACACTCCAAATCCCATCATGGGGAGGCTGACATAGGCACCGGGTGTAAGGCCCCACCCAGTCAGGCTCCCCTCCACGGGCAAGCCTGGGGCCTGGCCGGGAATCCCAGCATGGTGCGAATTCTGTGTGTGTGGGTGTGCCCCAAACTCCCCCTCCAAGACAGAGGCACAGGCACTGCCTCCCAGGCCTCACCCGGAGGGGGCTGCCTGGCGTGAGCTCGTGCTCCTCCCAGGCCACCTGCTTTAGTGACTGATTGCTATGCCAGGTGACAGCAGGGCCACCTGCCTGATTCAGGCTGCTGTGCAGCCGCCCAGCCTCAGAGCCACCTGGGGCCTGGCTGAGGCCTTTGCTGCACATTCCGTCTGCCCTCACCCCTGGTGGGGGCTGGTCTCCAGGGCACCCCATAACCCACTTACACACAGATCTCTGTCTCTGAGTGCATTCCAAATCCAGCCGTGTGAACAGTGGTGTCCTTCTTGCACAAGCTGGGGTAACTGACAGCTGTGTCTGCTCCCAGAGAGCAGAATGGGTTAGCTCCCTGCCCCAGCACATGGCCCACTGTGCCCTCCACACACACGCATCACAGGCTTAGCAGCCCGGGGAAGGAGGAAGCTGCTCTGCTCTGCTTTCTGGCTGCCTAGCCCTGTGAGCAGCACGGGGTGTCCCCATGGCTCACTGTGGCTCCTCTTGCTGGCCCATGTCCACTCTGGCATGCTGGCCACAGACACGCCCCAGACCTCTGTCCCCACAGCTTTATTATTTTTTAAAAATGTTCTCATTATTTAATTAGGTTCTTCTTAAGAAATTTAGAACACCAATTTGTGAGGATAAATTCCATTCCTCAGGGCAAATGCACACCTCAGGCAGCCCTGAAGCTCAGGAATAGCTTTGATTTTTGGTAAAATCTGAGTGTGCAGCTTTCTGATCCATCCTGTGCTGCTCTGTAATCTCGTATTTCTCCTTTTCTGTGTGGAAGATCTCACTTCCCTGGTGTCTGGCCTTCCGCAGCCGCTTCTTGAAGTAAGCATCTGTGAGATGTTTTGGGATTTTTACATTGCTGATGTCAATTTTGGTTGAGGTGGCAATGACACATGTCTGGCGTGTTCTTCGTAGAGGAACTTGATTGAGGACCAGAGGTCCAGTCCCGCTAACACGCCACTAGCCAGCTGCTTCAAGAAAACCACCCTCTCGCCTATGTGGCATCCAGTGAGGACGATCAGAATGGTCCCACGGTGATGCTGGCTCGAAGTTTTCGCACATGCTGACCGAAGGTTTTTTTTGAGTGACTTACCAGCTTTCGAAGCACATCTCCAGGAGGATCGTATCTAGGCATTTAATGAAATTTAACCACACAGGGACCACCGTTCTCGTCACCAACAACCGGTTTTGTAACAGTTGCAAGAACCTTCTCCTTTTTCTTTCAACCTTGGACTTAGCAGCTGAGTAGTTCCTCTTCTTTTTCTTTTTTTGATTTGCTCCATCATCCAGGCTGGAGTGCAGTGGCATGATCTCAGCTCACTGCAACCTCAGCCTCCTGGGTTCAGGGAATTCTCCTGCCTCAGCCTCCCAAGTAGCTGGGATTATAGGCACCCACCATCATACCCGGCTACATTTTGTATTTTTAGTAGAGACAGGGTTTCACCATGTTGGCCAGGCTGGTCTTGAACTCCTGACCTCGTGATTCACCCGCTTCGGCCTCCCAAAGTGCTGGGATTACAGGCGTGAGCCACCACGCCCGCCCCCAAGGACTTCCTCTTCTGCATGGCCTTTTTGGAATACACAGCAGATGGGGAATACCTGCCAATTCCTCTGACAAGGACAGAATTGAGGCTGCAATGGGCCTTCCCCTTCTTGAGCTTCGTAGTCTTAGCTTATCCCGTTCACCTTGTCACTAGCATCAGCCTTCTTTGCTTTGGGTTTCTTCTCTTTAGCATCCAGCGTCTCAACTTTTTTGCTCACCATCTTGCAAGATGGGAGAGAGCTGTCCCCATAACTTTGCTTCGGGGGGAGGAGCTGAGCTTTCTTCTTTTCAAAGGGCCTTATAGAGAATGTTCTCTGGTCTTCTTTTCTTCCTTCTGCAAACTCTTCTTCAAGGGGCTAGATGCTGGAGATGGTGGGACTGTCTTTTTATCTAGGATGGGTTATCATTAGCCTGTGGTGCTAATTACATGAATTCTTAAACCCTAGGTGAGCTTCCACATGGAGTTTCAGGCCATAGACGGACATGCTGCACCCGAGGTGCAAACAGAATTCGGCCCCTTTGTTTCTACTGGTTGGCATTATCTCTTGTGGATGCCACCGTCTCTTGGCGGACACGTGGTCAGCACTGCAGACCTCCCTTCTTCCCCTCAGTCCCTGTTCCTCTCTGAGTGTGGGTGGTGCGTGCAGTGGCCAAAGGAGAGCTCCTGGTCCCTAGGCAGGTGGTAGTTCTGCTCTTGGGTGGGTCCTGGCTGCTGGAGGCTGAGGTGGTATGTCCGTCTTGTCCTGCCCCTGGGCAGCCTGGTGGGCCGTGGCAGAAGCCTGTGGCCACTGTCATCTATGGTCTGGGGAGCTCAGGCATCTACCCTGGCCAACGACATTCCGGCTGCCCTGCAGGGGCCCTGAGGTCTGGCAGAGACCATTTGATTCTTGGCTCAAACAGCCCCATTGATTGATTGTGCCCTTGGCTTCAGAGTCACTTTACCCCCTTGAAAATGACTTTCTCTGACAGGCCCCCATGCCTTAGCTAACAGGTACCGAGGGGTTCCTGCCATAACACATGGAGCTGGGCAGGCCCTGGCTGTCCCCTCACGCTCTTTTTGAGCCTCCGTATTTACCTGGCTGCTCTGGCCTGGGTGGAAGTTGGGAGTCCCAGAGCTGTGGGGGTGGGGGCCGCAGCGCAGGGGTTCTTGGAGTCCCTGTGGGAATCAGGTCAAGGCCTGGCCCTGCTTTGACCTCTTTCCCATGCTGCTTTGTGACCCTCCTGGCTCAGAGAGCATGGCCTTAGGGGAAGAGGGGACACCAAGGGCTGCTGCCTGTGCCTTCTGCCTCTACCCTCCTCTTCCTCAGCATCCACCTGGCAGGCAGGCTCTGACCTCCCGTTTTCCCCAGGTGGCTGAGATTTTCTCCACTCCACATCTTTCTCCTTCCAGGAGTGGGATCTTCCCTAGCCCTGCCTGGAGGCCCAGATGGCAGTCAGATATCAGGCTTTAAGGACCCATTAACACCCAGTGCGATGACTTCAGATCCTGCTCCCATGACCTCCGCATCCCCTAGACTGGAAGCTTCGTGAGGACAGGGCCCTGCTCTCCTGTCAGTCACTGTACCCCCAGCACAGGCCAGCATCAAATGAAAACACAGACTTATACATTCTCCTAGAAAACTCCTGACAGCCCAGTAAAGCCTCTCTGGACCTTACTGGGGACGTGGGAAACACCCTTTGAGAAACACTGCTCCAGACTTTCCTGTGAGTCCCCGAATGACACCAGTTTCACCCGATGCTGTTGTTTAGATGACTGCAATACACTAGATGATTTGGCTGTAAAACTTGGCACTCTTGAATAGAGGTCAAGTTCAGAATCAATCCAGAAATGCCCTTCACAGTGTGCAGTGTCACTGAAGTCACGACCAATAGAAGGCAGCCTTCGGGAGAATCCTGTGTGTGTCTGAAGTTCATGCAGAGGAGAGCAAATGACTGGCCGGCTGTTCTGCCCTGGTTTCCGTGCCCACCCCTATTCCCAGAGGGCGGGGTGGTCAGGTGCAGGGCCTGTGGGCCCGAGGCCGCTCTGTTCCTCAGTGTAGGGGGTGCTCTCCCCACAGGGCAGCAGTGAACAATGAGGAACAGCCGCCCCCACTGCCACCACGTGCCCTACGTGCATCACTTCACTACATTTCCCAATAGCCATGAGCAGTAAACATCATTGCATCCCACTGGACAGGTTGGCAAACTGAGGCTCTGGGAGATTTTCTTTAGATCACGCAGCCGTACAGTCTAGGGGATGTGGAGGTCATGGGAGCAGTATCTGAGGTCAGCGCGCTGGGTGTGAATTGTTCCCTGAAGCCTGACCCCTGACTGCCATCTGGACCTCCAGGCAGGGTTAGGGAAGATCTTGCTCCTGGAAGGAGAAAGATGTGGAGTGGAGAAAGTCTCAGCCACCAGGAAGAGAAACAGGAGATCAGAGCCTTTCTGCCAGGTAGGTGGTGAGGAAGACAAGGTAGAGGCAGGTGGCACAGGCAGCAGCCCTGGTGTGCCCAGGCTGAAGCATGGACCCCCTCTTGCAGGAAGAGGTCCTGTGAGGACCTCGCAGCCCTAAGAGTTTCTGCAGAAGTGGGTGTGTTTCCCCAGGACAGGAGAGCTGCAGGATTTTGAGCCGCACTGGGCTTTTCCAGAGCTAAAATAATTTCTCCTGAGTTTCAGATGAGAGCCTTTCTGGATTCTTCCTTGAAGCCCTACTGGGGAGAGGTATGCCACTGAGCTGGTGTGGGGACCTGACGTGGGGGACCAAATGTCAGCTGCCATGTCGGTACAAGGGGCACTGGGCTGGCACGAGAGCCACCATTTCTGCCCAAGCATGAGCCAGGGGATGATGGACATTGTGACGAAGAACAAGGACAGTTTGGTGAGACAGTGACAATGAGCTCTCTGTGCGCCTTGACACAGCAGGAAGGGCCAGGCCAGACCAACTGTGGACCTCTGATGGCTTTGAGTGAACTCAGCCACCACTGACTGGGTGAAGAATGGGAAGGGCACCAACTAAATCCCGAGGACCATCACCTGTTGAGCACCTATTGCCACTATGTGCTCTGCATGCGACACCTCACTCAATTTTCCCAACAGTCATGGGCAGTAAATGTTATTGCATCCTATTTGACAAGTAGGCACACTGAGGCTCTGGGAGATGAGAAGTAGTAATTTTCTTTAGCTCATGCAGCCATACCTTACACAAGGGGTGCAGGATTTGAATTCCGTGCCTCTCGAACAGGGATATTATCCCTACGAGGCCACGTAATAAGAAGCTTGCTGTTAGAAAAGAAAATTCTGGCCAGGCTACTGGCCTCTGTTCTGTTTCCTTCCTTCCTTCCTTCCTTCCTTCCTTCCTTCCTTCCTTCCTTCCTTCCTCCCTCCATCTCTCCTTCCTTCCCTCCCTCTTTCTTTCCTTCCTTCTTTCCTTCATCTTTCTTTTTCCTTTTCTTTCTTTCTCTTTCTTTCTTTCTTTCTTTCTTTCTTTCTTTCTTTCTTTCTTTCTTTCTTTTCTTCCTTCCTTCCTTCCTTCCTTCCTTCCTTCCTTTTTTCTTTCTTTTGGAGGCCAAGGCTGGTGGATCTCGAGGTCAGGAGTTCAAGACCAGCCTGGCCAACATGGTGAAACCCCGTCTCCACTAAAAGTACAAAAATTAGCTGTGTGTGATGGCATGCACCTATAATCCCAGCCACTCAGGAGGCTGAGGCACGAGGATCACTTGAACCTGGGAGGCAGAGGCTGGAATGAGCCAAGATTGTGCCACTGCACTCTAGCCTAGGGGACAGAGTGAAACCCTCTCTCAGAAAAAAACAAACAAAAAAAAAAGAAAGAGAAATTCACAAGTGAGGCTGAGTGCTTTTCATCAATTACTCTGTTTATTTACATACTTTATTTGACATACATTTATTGAGCACTGTTATTTGCTAAACTCGGAGGACAGATAAAGGCTTACAAAAGAGGAGTCGGCCAGATTTGAAATGGCTTCTCTGGGGTCACCAGCCGGTTAGGGCAGCACGAGGACCAGAACTGGGGGCTCCCAGCTCCTGCCTTTCAGGGCTATTGGGAGGCCACTTGCTTCCATGGAAGAGGCTGCTTCCTTTTCTGATGGGATTGAGACTAAAGCTTGCATTCCCTGTGTCCTGGTCATGAACATGAAACGTAACACGATGACATCATCATAGAAATTGATAACACCCAAGTCTCCTTAACCACCTGCTCTAATCATCGGCAGCCCAGAACACATTGTAACAATTTGTCACCCATTTCTAAGGTACAGTGCACTAACGCGTCATTACAAGCCAAAGCGAGAGACGAACAAATAAACATGCACGCCAGTCTGAACGCTATAATTAGAACTAGCATTTGGTTAAAGAAAAGTGGAGATGTTTTAATTCCAGGCCTCTGCTTGAATTCGGCTTGAATGTGAAGTTGCTGCTAGGGAACAAGCCACGTGTGTGAATGCATCGAGTTCTGAGGACACTGTGGCATCTTGAGATATTTCTTTGTGAGGCTGGGGTGGGCTCTGTACGTTACTAGATACTGAAGTTCTGTGTAATTTCCCAGGGCTGATCTCACATGATAATTAGTATTTTTCAGCCATTCCTGACAGCCACTCAGGATGATGATTTCACATAAAATTTCTAACTCTATTTGTATAACAGGTTAACATGATTCATTGGCACCAATGGGTTGGGTGATGTTAAGATGAACGCAAATTATTCATTCATTTAATAAATAATTAGGACATACGTGTCTGTTATTTCCAGGAAAGCCAGGAAGTGTGTGTTTCTCGCTGTGTTCACAAAAACACCTCAGCCTTCTGTTCTGACCACTGAGTTAATATTTACAAGAGTGACTCCTTTAGGTCTCCTCAGTCCAAGTGCTCAGCAAAACTGACCAGAGCAATCCAGAAACAGAAACCTACTCTCCCTTCAGTGCCTTTAGTCAGCTGGATTTTAGACTTCATTCCTTCTTGGTTACTGAATTAGAGAAATTTCAAACTCCTGAGCCACTGGAAGGATGGACACTCTTTTCCTATGCCCATCAGAGGGAAGAGTGGAGTGATTTCAGGTAATCAGGTGAGTGCACTTTGGAAATCTCCAAGAATTCAACCCACACAGAATAAAAACTCTCATGGAAAAGAGGCCACACCCACGGTGGCCTCTGCCAAGTGTCACTCAGTCCCCTGGCATCAGTGAGTGCTCGGGGGAATGGTGGCCACCTCCAGCACCAGCCACGAGCCAGGCACTGTGCTAAGCTCAGAGGCCTCCAGCACCACAGACGAGGAAGGTCAGTGCTCTGAAACCTCCAAGTGATGCTGGTGGCTGTACCACCTGGAGAATCCCTTAAAAATGTGGATTGCGGGGTCCCGCCCCAGAGAGGGCCGCCAGACTTAACACATAAACATTCAGGACATCCAATTAAATTTGAATTTCGATAACGAATTATCATTTAATATAAGCGTGGCCCAAATATTGTGTGGCTAATATTAACCATCTGTCTGAAATTCAGATTCAGCGGGATGATCTGTAGTTTGTCAGCTCTACCCTCAGGGTTTCCGAAATGGCAGGTCTGTGATGGGGTGTTAAGATTTGGATTTCCAGTCAGTTCTCGTGTGATGTCGATGCTGCTAGCCGAGGCCACACTTTGAGAACCACTGAGGAAGGTAATGCTATGATCCCCACGTTACGGTGAGTTAGATGGTGCACAAAGAGGCTAAGCAACGTGTCCAAGGTCACACCTCTGGCTCCCAGGCCTGCTTGTCAGCTCATGCCACCCTGCCCCAACAAGAGGTGCTTCTCAGAAGTGGTCCAGCACCCCGACCCCCAGGCTGTCTCCTCACACACTTACTCACAATGTATTATCCAGGTCAAGCTGAATTTTTTTTTTTTTTTTTTTTTTTTTTTGAGACAGAGTCTTGCTCTGTCACCCAGGCTGGAGTACAGTGGCATGATCTTGGCTCATTGCAACCTCTGCCTCCCGGGTTCAAGCCGTTCTCCTGCCTCAGCCTCCTGTGCAGCTGGGACCACAGGCATGCACCACCATGCCCAGCTAATTTTTGTATTTTTAGTAAAGGCAGGGTTTCACCATGTTGGCCAGGCTGGTCTTGAACTCCTGGCCTCAGGTGATCCACCCACCTCAGCCTCCCAAAGTACTGGGATTACAGGTGTGAGCCACCGTGCCTGGTTGAAATGCTTATTTTAAAATGCAAGTTAAGGCCGGGTGCGGTGGCTCACATCTGTAATCCCAGCACTTTGGGAGGCTGAGGTGGGTGGATCACTTGAGGTCAAGAGTTCGAGACCATCCTGACCAACGTGGCGAAACCTCGTCTCTACTAAGAATACAAAAATTAGCCAGGTGTGGTGGTGCATGCCTGTAATCCTAGCTACTCAGGAGGCTGAGGCAGGAGAATTGCTTGAACCTGGGAAGAGGAGGTTGCAGTGAGCTAAGATCGCACCATTGCATTTCAGCCTGGTCAAGAGAGTGAGACTCCATCTAAGAAAAAGAAAAAGAAAAAAGTAAATGCAAATCGAATTATGCTTCTCCTTCACTCAAAACCGGACAATGACAACCATGTTTATCAGTAAAATTCACATCCTGACTGCGGTCCGCAAGGCCCCTGCTGATGTGGCCCTGGCGTCCCCTCTAGTCTTATTTCCCACTGCCTCCCCCATTCATGCTTCTCCAGGCACACTGGCCTCGTGCTGGCTTTGAACACTCCAGGCACACTCCTGCCACAGGGCCTTTGCATCTGCTGTTCTCTGCCTGGAATGCTCTTTTCAACAAGCCCCCATGGCCCCCTCACTGTGTCCAGGTCTCTGCTCCAATGTCAGAGACAATGTCAGAGAAACCTTTTCGAGTTTCCCCAGGGACCCAGCGAGACAGCAGCTTCTTCATCACTTTCTAGCTCCTCATCCTGACTTGTATGCCTTTGCAACACTTACCATCCATCAGCTGACATTTTGCATGTATGTACTCGTGTGTACACCTCTTTATCTGTCCTGTGTATCTCCATCCACTAAAAGGTAAGCTCTGGGAAAACCAGTCATCTATTTTATGCACTACCTAGAACAGTGCCTGGTAGCAGTTGGTACTCAAAACCCAAAACAATACGAACCGCCTGTATCAGGCACAAGTTCACCTGTAGGGATTCAGTGTTGGTAAGACGCCACCCCTGCCCTTGAGGAGCGCAACTGACATAGAAGAGAGATGCAGAAAATGACAATTACGCAACAGTGTGGCAGGTGCGGTACTGCAGATCTGCTTGGGCACAGCTCTGATTTATCCTGTCTCAGTTTGGAAAATGGCTCACGCTTAAAGCTTTTTAAAAACGAGGTTAGTAGAATCTCAGTGAGAAAGTTCCGTCTTTGCCGCACAAGACCATCTTTCAACAGAAATCACATGGTGAGGTTATTCCTGAACCTCTTATGCAAGAAGCGGCATATCTGGAACATGCTGGGATTGGCCATCCAACCGCCGGTCCCTTCTCTTTGTGGCCAGGAGAACCTACATCCTGTCGCAGAGATTAACATTTTAGACATGTCCTTCTTAGCCCCCCGTTACAGTTAGGGCCTGGGCATGGGAGTCTTCTACCCAGTGGGGCCTGATGGGGAGTCTCGGGGGCCTTTTAGGAAATGCTCCCTCCCTAATTTAAAGAGATGTACTGGCGGAAATGCTCCCTTCTTTAAGTGGACATTGTCACATCTACAAGTGGTTCCCAGAAGTGCAGAAGCCACATTGGAACCACTGAGGGGCTCAGTGACTCTGCTGAAGGCAATTGAGTGGAAAGGTTCCCCTGAACCCAGACACCCCCAACCCCCTGCCTCTGAGCCTTTCATGGTGTGTGACAAGAGGCTGCTGGTGTTCTATGGCCACTTTCCCAGGGATCCTGTCCCTTGTGCTGCAGTGTCCTGCCTGCCCGGGAGGAGAGCCGCTTGCCCGCTGGCCTGGGCTGCTGGTGCTGTGGACCTGGGGGAATATTTTGTGCAGGAATCACACAGTTGGTATGTACAAGGACTGGCCACCCATCTACGGTGTGCAGAGAGGCTTTCCGGACCATGCCTATGAGCATGAAGCGGGAGGAAGATGCTCACAGATTTGGGAGTGGCTAACTGGCCCTCTGTAGCGGGATCTGGTTCATTTTGCTGCCTCCCTAGAAGACACCTAACTGTACCTCACAGACCCTCTGGAGGAGCCTGGCACGCATCTGACGCTTCTCACTAAGGGGCCAGTGAGACTTCGGCCAGAGGCAGGTGGCGAAAGAGAATGATCCAGATCTTTCCTCCTCCTGCAGCTCCCAGGCTCTGCGCTTCCTCCGCTTGTCCACTCTGGCTGGCTTTCATACATCTTGCAGTGCAATTTAAGCACAGAAAGTCTATCAGCTGATTTTCCTCAATGGCTTAGACTTCAGGGCTGTTTCTGGACCTGGGAAGGACTTCATCGTCTGTCCCCGTGCTGCAGCCTTCTCTTTCATGACGGAAGAGAAGGGATTTAAACTCTGCTCATTTTAATGGGGAGAGTAATTTCCGGGCTGGTGACGTGGCCCATTTGGGCAGAAGCATGGCTCCATAGGATTCTCTGCAGCTCCACTGAGTACCAAGCTGGGGGAGCAGCTCAGGGGCGACCCAGCGGGTCATGTTGTCTCGGGGACGTTTGTGTCTCACATGTCCCAGGAGGCAAGTGTGAGCCCCTGCCGTCTGTGCTTCTGAACACTTGGTGTCATGGGCTCCACAGATGTGGAGGTGTCCAGCTGCTGGCATAGCCAGGGTGTGACTGGCCCTGTCCTCATTGCCTGGTGGCAGTTTAGGTACAGGAGTGAGCTCCTGGAGGCCAGAGCCTGCCCAAAAGCTCCTTGCATGCCCCAAGGGTGGGGAATATTGAATGGGTGAAGAACAAGCAGTGTCTGGCACACAGTGCGCAATGAACAACTCCTAATCGATTCAAATGGTTAAGCTGGGGGGATTAGGGTATACCATAAATTCTATAATTTAAGAGCTGCTTAAACAGAAAAACCATGGAGTGAGTCTGATTTATAATACAACCTGTTTCACTGTAGGATTCTTTTTCAGTTGTTGGCTCTTCTAAACACATTCTAAGCAGATTTGATCAATGTGCTGATTTTTTTACATTTTAGGAATCCACTAATTGCACATGGTGAGGTGCATCTGCAGGGACTCAGGCCTGCGGGGGTTTCTCCCCGGCGTTGCTGGTGTGGGTGCTGGCTACCTCAATCCTCGCCCCATCCCCCCAGACACCAGCAGCTTTCTATCTGTCACCTGCTGAGTTTGCCTCGGTGCCTGTTGTCTGCTGGGCTGCCTTCCTTGCTTTAATCTTCTCTCCCAGAGACAGAGTTGAGAGAATACGTCCTTGTTTGCCTGCAGTTTGCAGCATGTCACATCCCTCATTCTTCTCTCCCCAGGCTCCACTGCACGAAGAGAGCTCTTTCCAGCCTGTGCAAGTGGGCATGGAGCTGAGGGAGGCAGTAAGAGCTGCTTAAACAGAGAGCTGTAATGTACATGCCTTGAGATTCACCCATTTCAGTGCACAACTCAGTGGCTTTAGTATAGTCACAAAGCTGGGCAGCTGTCACCACTGTGTAATTTCACATTCCATCACCCCCAAAGAAGCCTCGTTCCTATTTCCCATTCTTCCCTCCCATTTCCCCTTCTTACCTCCCCACTGCCTCCGACAACTATCAGTCTACTTTCTGTCTTCTTGGATTGCCTAGTTTGAATGCTTCATATCAATGGAATCATACGCTATATGTTTTTTGTATCTGGCTTCTTTCTCGTAGCATAATATTTTCAATGTTCCTAAGCTGGACGCCGTAGCTCACACTTGTAATCCCAGCACTTTGGGAGGCTGAGGCAGGTGGATCATTTGAGGCCAGAAGTTTGAGACCAGCCTGGCAACACAGCAAAACCCTGTCTCTACTAAAAATGAGAAAAAAAAAAATTAGCCAGGTGTGGTGGCCCACACCTGTAATCCCAGCTACTCAAGAGTCTGAGGCATGAGAATGGCTTGAACCTGGGAGGCAGAGGTTGTAGTGAGCCGAAACCACTGCACTCCAGCCTTGGTGACAGAGCGAGACTCTGTCTCAAAAAAAGAAAAATATATTTATGTTAATATATTAAATATAATATTTATATTATATATAATTTATTTGTATAATATATATAATTATACATATTAAATATATATATAGTTAAGGTTCCTCCATGTTGTAGCATGTTTCAGGACTTCATTCCTTTATACATATGACAATTTTCCACTGTATGAATATACCACATTTTGTTTACCTGTTCATCAGTAGATGGACATTTGGTTTGATTCCACTTTTTGGCTATTAAAAATAGTGCTTCTAGAAAACAGTCAAGTGGAAGTTTTTATGTGGCCATGTTTTCAGTTCTCTTGGGTGTGTAGCCGGGAGCGGAATTGCTGCTGGGTCATGCAGTAACTTTATGTTCCACATTTCAAGAAACTGCCAAACTCTTTCCGCAGTGACTACACCATTTCACACTCCCATTAGCAATGAGTGAGGGTTCCAGGTTCTCCACATCCTCACTGACATCAGTGAATAACCTTTTAAATTTAGCCCTCCTAGTGGGTGTGAGGTGGTCTCTTATGGTTTTCATTTGCAGTTCTCTAATGATTAATGAGGTCAAGCATCTTCTCATATCTGATTGCTCATTATCATATAATCTTTGGAGAAATGTCTATTTAAATCCTTTGCTGATTCTTTAATTGGGGTATTTATCTTTTTATTAAGCTGAGAGTGTTCTTTATATATTCTAAGTATCCTCAGACATATGGATTGCAAATATTTTTTCCCATTCCATGAGTTGTCTTTTCCCTTTCTGGAATAGTGTCCTTTGAAGCACAGAGTTTTTAATTTTGAAGTCCAGTTTACTGAATCTTTTCTCTAGCTGCTTTTGTTTTAGGTGTTATGTCTAAGAAACCATTCCCTAATACAAGGCTATAAAGATGTATGCTTTTTTGTGTGTATTGGGGGAGTAACAGTTGTGTAGTTTTAGCTCTTACCTTTAGACCTTTCATCCATTTTAAGGTATGTTTTGTTTATGGTGTGAGGTAAGAGTCCAAGTTCATTCTTTTGCATGAGACTATCTGATTGTTTCAGTACATCTGCTGACAAGACTCTTCTTATCCTTTGAATTGTTGTGTCTGAAATCTATTGACTATAGATGTATGGGTTAATTTCTGGACTGCCAATCGTATTCCATCGATCTATAGATTTATCCATATGTGGGTGCCACATTGTCTTAATTACTCTAGCTTGGTAGTAAATTTTGAAATCAGGAAGTGTAAATTCTCCAACTTCGTTCTACTTTGAAAGTTGCACGTACCAGGATGAAATCACTTTAGCCAGATTCAGACAATTAAGGGCCAGGAAGGCATGAGGGAGTGGGGCTCGTGTTTACACATCTGAAATAAGAACGATTCCAAGGACTTTCTACAAACCCTGGAAGAAATCTCTTCACGTCCTTCACACATCTGTTTGTGTGGATTGTATGTTTTGCATGTGTGCACATATTTCTATGACAATGTGGCTTATTATTAGACATTCCTTGGGACTGCAGCAATTCTGATAAGATGCTCTTGAAAGAACACTTGCTCAGTAAGTCCTCCACCAATGAACTGATGCCAACTCTGGCTTTGAGCTATCAGAACCAATGAACTCTGTTTCCAAGAAGTTTATGTGCATGTCTCCCTTTTTGCTAATAAAAACTTCCCTTTACTCCTTTTCCCTCACTGGGTGCACCTGTGGCCTATCATAGTGCATTACAGATTATAATCCTCTTTTCTATTCCCCTCCAAATTTAACATATTTGGAGATATTTTTCTCTGATGTCTTTTTTTTTTAGGTTGACACACTTTTTCAGGATTGTTTTGGGTATTCTGGGGCCCTTGCATTGTTATATAAATTTTAGGTTATCTTGTCAATTTCTGAAAGAAAGCAGCTAGAATTTTATCTTTTCTTTCTCTCTCTCTCTCTCTCTCCTTTCTTTCTCTCTCTCTCTCTCCTTTCTTTCTTTCTTTCTTTCTTTCTTTTTTTTTTTTTTTTTTTTTGAGTTTCACTCTGGTTGCCCAGGCTGGAGTGCAATGGCACCATCTCAGCTCATCGCAACCTCCACCTCCCAGGTTCAAGTGATTCTTCTGCCTCAGCCTCCTGAGTAGCTGGGACCACAGGCATGCACCACCACACCCAGCTAATTTTGTATTTTTAGTACAGACAGCATTTCTCTATGTTCCTCAGGCTGGTCTTGAACTCCTGACCTCAGGTGATCTGCCTGCCTCAGCCTCCCAAAGTTCCGGGATTACAGGTGTGAGCCACCATGCCCAGCTAGAATTTTAATAAATTGCATTGAATATGTAGGTCAATTTGGAGAGTATTGCCATCTTAACAATATTAAGTTTTACAATTCATGAATATAGAATGGCTTTCCATTTACTTAGATTTTTCTTTAATTTCTTTCAATGTTTTGTAGTTTTCAGTGTACAAGCCTTGCACTTTTTAAATTAGATTTATTCCTAAATATTTTATTTTTTGATGTTATTGTAAATGCAATTGTTTTCTTAGTTTCAGTTTTGATTTGCCCATTGCTAATGTATAGGAGTACAATTGCTTTTGTATATTAATCTTATATCGTGCAACCTTGAAGAACTTGTTTATTAGCTCTAATAGTTTCTTTCATGGATTCATTTGGATTTTCTACATGTAAGGTCATGTCATCTGCAAATGGAGATAGTTTTACTTCTTCCTTTCCAATCTGGATGTCTTTTATTTCTTTTACTTGCCTAACTGGCAGAGCCAGCACTTCTAGTATAATGTTAAGTGGAATTGCCACCTTTCAAAAGAGAGCTCTTGAAACTTTCATCTTACTGCATTTTTGAAATTTCACATGGGGGAAAATGAGAATGTAATTCCTTCAAAATGCTAGGAGGCTGAAGAGAGAAAAAATAAGTAAAGAAAAAGAAAAATAACATTGATTAGGAAGTACAAAATAAGATAGCAAACCTAACTCTAAGTAGTTCAGTAATTATAATAAAAGTAAACAGATTCCATTTTCTAGTTTATTTAGAAACTCTTGGACAAAAATCAGGCCAGACACAGTGGCTCGCTCCTATAATCCCAGCACTTTGGGAGGCCAAGGTGGGTGAATCATTTGAAGTCAGGAGTTCAAGACCAGCTTGGCCAATGTGGTGAAACCTCATCCCTACTAAAAAATACAAAAATTAGCTGGGCGTGGTGGTGTATACCTGTAATCCCAGCTACATGGAAGGCTGAGGCAAGAGAATTACTTGAACGTGGAAGGCAGAGGTTGCAGTGAGATGAGATGGTACCACTGCACTCCAGCCTGGGTGACAGAGCAAGACTCTGTCACACACAAAAAAAAGAAAAAACAAAAAACAAACAAAAAACCAAATTAAACTAGGTGCTATGATACCCAGAAAACAATGAGGCAAAAACGTTAAAACTAAAAAGAGGGAAAGATTAAAAAGGATAAAAGAATAACTAAAGGAAGCTACTAGTTATAGTAATATTAGACACAAGAGATTTGAGTTACATCGATAGTTATTAAATACTGTAAGAGAAACATTTCACAAGAAAGAGGTAAAAATCCTGAACTTGTATGTTCCTAAAACATATCATCAAAATAGATAAAGCAAAATTTGGCAGACTTTTCCAGAGAAGCTGACAAATCCCTAATCATAGTGAGACATCTTGATACCAGCTTCCAGAATTGATCATTCAAACAGAAAAACAAAAATTAGCTGGGTGTGGTGTGGGCACCTGTAGTCCCAGCTACTCGGGAGGCTGAGGCAGGAGAATTGCTTGAACCTGGAAGGTGGAGGTTACAGTGAGCCGAGACCGTGCCACTGCACTCCAGCGTGGGCAACAGAGCAAGACTCCTTTGTCTCAAAATAAATAAATAAATAAATAAATAAAATAAAATACAAAAAGACTGTCAAAAATATCTTACAAAAATTAAGGACTAAGGTGGCAGAGTTTACGCCAGTAGGACGAGGAAAAGACACAATAAGAGCGAACTTGTTGGAATTTGCTGTATTACTTATTTTGTTTTATTTTGGCCAAGGTAGAGACAATGAATGTTTTACGGGAGGCGGAAAGGGAGGCATGGTGAAATCTTGTCTTCTGGGTAATTTCTGTTCTGAAAATAAAATTGTGTCTGCAGGGCTTATTCACTGCAGGTGCAATTTTGCAATCTTTTTCTAAGTGAGAGGTTCGCACTGCAGTTATATGGGGAAAATGTGCTTTAAAACTCATGATTACTAAGCCTTTGAATTCTGCCTTGCTTCCCCCGAAGTCAACATTTTATCCACTCCAACATGCCCTGTGCTTTTGTAGAAGAGATTATATGTCATTTGAAGCAGAGAAGGTGTCTCTTTCTTATACATACAGCTCCAAAAAATGTGATGGTAAATTGAATTCTCTTTTTGGTAATTGTTGAAGCAATGCCATGGGAATGTTGAATTTATTACGGTGCCGCCTTACACTTCTACAGATGTGCGAAACCATATTGAAAACATACAAGTTTGTAATGTCCTTTATTATCAGGAAAGGTTCTTCTGTATCTGGACAGGTTGTAATAAAGAAAAAAATAGTGTTGGGGTAATGATGAGAGATGTGCCGGATAAGCTTACTATGTTTGTAATGATCCAGAGAAGAACAGGTGGGGTAATAAAGAGGCAAAATGAATATGGCAGAAGCATCAGTCTAATAGCTGACATCTGCTCAATCAAGTAAGATGCATTTTTAAGACTGTAAAATCCATAGACTTCTACAGATCAATAGAAAAAAACCAGAGAGGAACTTTTGGGGTTCACCCCAAACAAGATGCCTCCCATTCACTGTGCATCTCATATGAGCCACATGGAAAAAGGCAATCCAGTTTGATATTTGCACCATTTTTCTTAAACACTGAGCACTTTCTCTTGCACAAAGTTCTGGATTTTAAGCAGGTTAACTGCAATTGGTGTTAGCATTTGCAATTTCGTTAGTGAGTTTTAAAGAAGGTCTTGAGGCAAGAGAATTGAAATAGTGATTCATAAATGTAGACAATCTCTTTTTTGCCTAGGCATGACATGACAGATATCAGATACCTTGAGGGGACTTTTTAGGGATTAAAAGAAGATGCAACTCAGATCTGAGAGTAGCCGTTTGGCAAAAATGATTCAATTAGTCAAGCGTGGTGGTGTGCACCTGTAGTCCCAGCACCCAGGAGCCTGAGGTAGGAGGATAGATTTAGCCCAGGAGTTTAAGACTGCAGTGAGCTATGATCATGCCACTGCACTCCAGCCTGGGTGACAGAGCAAGACCCTATCTCTAAAAAGAAGAAAAAAAAGAAAAAAGAGTTGAAAGTTCAGTTGACATTAGTTTAAAAGAGTCCACATAGGTTAGAAAGAACCTGAGGCAAACACAGACAGTAAATAAGAGATAAGGCTGGCTTGTAATGCAATGTGCAAGTGCAAAAAATTGCCACTTGTCACAGCTACTCCCAAGTAAATACATTTTGATTCAGGTGGAAGGGTAATCAGCCCAAAATCACTTGTACTTTTCCCATCTGCAAAACGTAACGTCTCAAGACTCCTAGGAACTACCAGTGAATTGTAAGTAGGTAATGTAATGCTGTCATTTTATTTTGGGTGCTCATATGGTTTGGCTCCAACTCTCATCTGGAATTGTCATCCCCACATGTCGAGGAAGGGGCCTGGTGGGAGGTGATTGGATCATGGGGGCGGTTTTCCCCATGCTGTCCTTGTGGAGTGAAAGAGTTCTCAAGAGAGTTGATGGTTTTAAGTGTGGCACCTCCTTGCGCTTTTGCTGTCTCTTTCCTAATGCCGTGTAAGACGTGCCTTTCTTCCCCTTCCCCTTCCATCATGATTGTAAGTTTCCTGAGTTCTCCCCAGCCTTGTAGAACTATGGGTCAATTAAACCTCCTTTCTTTATAAATTACCCAGTCTCAGGTAGCGTCTTACAGCAGTGGGAGAATGGACTCATACAGGCGCTAATATATTTTTCAGTAAAACTTAGATCAATCTTTTAAAAGATGGACAGGGTCAGAGTAACTCAGAGAGGAACATGGGAAATATTGAAGTGATGGCAGTTGGTGGAGCTACTGAAGGACCCTGGCTTCTGTGGTTCCCACACACCCATGTTTAAACACGACTGCTTAGCAGCTGTATGACCTTTTCAACTGGCTGGCTTTTCCACTCAACAAAGATTTTGTGAGCACTTCCTATATGTCAGTCCAAGTCCTAGGGGTTTATTCACCATGGTGCCTGAGAGAAGTATCATTCCTGCCCTAGTGACACTTATGGTTTATTATAAAAAATATGAAGCAAGCAGTTACATCTAAGTATGATTTAGTGTTTGAAAAACAGACGAATTTTTTGGAGCACAGAGAAGGTGTGTTGAGGGGGTTGGTGGGAGCTGTATGGGGTGGAGAAGAGGTCAGGCCAGATCTTAGGGAGGCGGCAAATTAGGAAGTGGATACAGCATCGGGGGGAGGAGGGGATGATGGGCCCTGCCTGGAGGAGACGTATGGGAATGAAGAGCAGGTGTTTAAGAATTAGAATTGGTAGCGCTTTTTATAGCCTTCCTCTAAAAAAATTTCATAATTTACCGTTAGTAAACACGCCACAATGCATTTTTTGGCCTTTAAAGGATTACATAGGCATGGAGGAACATACAGAAATATATGGCTTGTTAATGACTTAGGTTTCGTTGGTGTTTTAGTCTGGGTTCTCCAGGGAGTTGGTTCTAAAGAACCAATACCACACACACACACACACACACACACACACACACACACACACACAGAGAGAGAGACACAGAGAGAGAGAGAGAGAGACAGAGAGAGTTATCATAAGGAGCTGACTCGTGTGGTTATGGAGGCTGAGAGGTCCCCAGATCTTTAGTCAGCAGGCTGGGGACCTGGGGACCCAGGAGAGGTGATGGGTAAGTCCCAGTCCAAGTCAAAGTCTGAAGGCAGAGAAGATCCGTGTTTCAGTTTAGATGGTGAGAGCACATGTCAGGCCTTTGATGGATTGGACAAGGCCCGCACACACTGGGGAGGGAAATCTGCTTTACTCCATTTACCGATTCAAATGCTAAACATCACAGATACCGCCAGAGCAATGTTCACTCACATATCTGAGCTCTCCATGGTCCAGTCCAGTGGACACATGACAAAACCTCACGGTAAGTATGAGGGAGAGCCAAGGCAAGCAAAACAAAACACCCCCAAACCCCAAGCCAATAAAACAAAATATGATATGCTCCTACTTAAGCATGTGGACGTATGTAAAAAAAGAAAGGTTTTTTTTTAATTTTAATTTTTAAAAATTTTCTCTTTTTGGAGACAGTCTTGTCCTGTCACCCAGGTTGGAGTGCAGTGGCACGATCTCAGCTCACTGCAACCTCTGCCTCTCAGGTTCAAGGGATTCTTGGGCCTCAGCCTCCTGAGCAGCTGAAACTATAGGTGTGTGCCACCACGCCCAGCTGACTTTTTTACTTTTAGTAGAGATGGGGTTTTGCCATTATTGGTCAGGCTAGTCTTGAACCCCTGAACCCACCTTGGCCTCCTAAAGTGCTGGGATTACAGGCATGAGCCACTGTGCCCAGCCAAAAACCAAGTTAAAAAAAGAAAAAAAGAAAAAGTGAGTTTCAAAAGTCATTGGATCACTCATCTCATCTTGCGATTGGTTTATGTCATTGCTTGGACAAATGGGTAACCAGACGTCTGGGATGAGTGTTAGATTCTCCACTGGAAGGGATTCAAAAGTTACTTCTTAGGCTGGGTGCCATGGCTCACGCCTGTAATCCCAGCACTTTGGGAGGCCAAGGCAGGTGGACTGCCAGAGCTCGGGAGTTTGAGACCAGCCTGGGCAACATGGTGTAACTGTCTCTACTAAAATACGAAAAATTAGCTGGGTGTGGTGGCACACACCTGTAATTCCAGCTACTCAAGAGGCTGAGGCACAAGGATTGCTTGAGCCTGGGAGGTAGAGTTTTCGGTGAGCCAAGATCATGTTACTGCACTCCAGCTTGGGCTACAGAGTGAGACTGTCTCAAAAAAGAAAAAAAATTCTATATGAGTTTTCCTGTACCTGCTCACTTACACCTGAGATTTCTTTAACAGGTTTCTTACTCATTACAGAGGAGGCATAGCATGGAAATGACACAGGGGACAAGTAGCACAGGGACCTAAATTCATACTAAAGTGTGAATGACTACTACCAGAACTGTGCACTGACTTTGAGTGGAAGAGTGGAAGGAGGACTGAGTGTGAAGAGCATAGAAGAGAGTTTGTCACGCAGGGAGTTAAGGGACACAGAGGGGAAGTTTTGGAGAAGCTCTGTTGGCTTACCTGGTTCTTAAAGAGGCAGCTATAGCATAAGGAAAAGGTACAAACCTGGATGCGCTGTGTCACTTGCTGGCTGAATAACTTGGGCAGATCACGTAACCTTTCCAAAGGTAAAGGTATTTACGTGGCTTTTTCAGAGCTAAAGACCATGACAGCTGGGCGCAGTGGCTCATGCCTGTAATCCCAGCACTTCGAAAGGCTGATGCCGGCAGATCACCTGTGGTCAGGAGTTTGAGATCAGCCTGGCCAACATGGTGAAAACCCATCTCTACTAAAAATACAAAAAATTAGCTGGGCACGTTGGCGAGCACCTGTGATCCCAGCTACTTGGGAGGCTGAGGCACGGGAATCACTTGAGCCTGGGAGACGGAGGTTGCAGTGAGCCAAGATCGCACCACTGCCCACTAACCTGGGTGTCAGAGTGAGACTCTGTCTAGGAAAGAAAGAGAGAGGGAGAGAAGGAAGGAAGGAAAGAGAGAGAAAAAGAAAGAATAGTAATAAAGAGAGAGAAAAAAAAGAAAGAAAAGAAAGAGTAAGAGAACGAAAGTAAAAGAGAGAGACAGAGAGAGAGAGAGACAGAGGGAGGGAGGGAGGAAGAGAATGAAAGAAAGAAAGAAAGAGAGAGAGAGAGAGAGAGAGAGAGAGAGAAGGCCATGACATGAGGCCGCTGAGCAGAGTTTGTGGCGATGCAGGGCTCTCCTCCCACCCACACCCCCACCCCCAGCCTCAGACATCAGGGAGGGAAGTGGGCTGGGGATGCCTCCTTGAATGCCTGCCTGTCTGGAGAGGTGCTCGAAGGCTTTCCTCTGCAGGCAGGTCCAGTCTCAAGACCCCAGGAATCCAGCTCCGACTTCTCTCAGCTGCCTGGCCTCCAGTGGTGTCCCTGTTCTAGTCAGCTGGTCTCCCGGCTGTTGCCAGCTGATGTCATGGTTTCTCCTTGTTCATGGCTCCCCTGGTCTGGACTGTCCTCCAGCTTTCATGTCTGCTTCCACCAATTCCCCCGGCCTTCCCACCCGGCCCCTTGGCTCACCAGCCTCACCATGCTCCCTGACTGCAGCTCCTGGGCTCCTTCTTGTGCCCAGCTCCAGCTTGCCTTCCGCTGCAAATCTCCACTGGGTGAGGATGCCCCATGCTGCGAGTAGGGGCGCTGGAGAGCAATTCTGCTTTCTGACTCAGTCGTCTCCCAGGGGTCCTTTCTAATGAAGGACAGTTTGTCATCAAAACCACCAATGACTGTGGGCCTGCATATTGGTGGTGGTTGTGGCTGGTTTCGAGGAAGCGGTGAGGCTGAGGTCACACAGGTGGCCCCACTGCCGTCCCTCCCGTGTGCCAGTGCAGTCAGCCGCTGCTGGGCTGGAGCTGTGCTTGCCCACATTGGTTTGTTTTGCCGTTTTCAATATTTATTTCCTAATGAAATGACAAATTGCATCCGATGCAGCTGTCTTGTCAATGAGGAAGCAATGTAATTAAGTGTTAAAATTATACCGCTTCAATGCCCCAAGCTGTGCTTGCTTCATGTAAATGGAATGGCTATAAAAGATCCCAGGGCTGGCTTTGTAAATGGCCTGTCACATCCTGCAGGAAGGGAACTCCACGGTCACCAGCACCTTCTGGACTTCGAATGTCAAAAATGACAAATGGACTGTGCTTTCCTTCTTAATAATGATCATCTGTCACCCACTGGTGCAGAGTAACAGGCCGGGCGGCTCATTTGCCTCATCTGCTGAAGACGACGCCATCAAGCTGAGCTGTCAGCACCCAGCGGCGCCGAGGGCACCTGGAGGCCAAGTGTGATCAACAGCAAATCCCAAGGGATGGCTCCTCCAGGTGGGCTTTCCTCAAAGCCCTAGCACCTCTCTCCCCACAACAGCTCCCTGCCCGCCCCCATTTCTGATGCAAATTCCAAATGCCCATTCCTGGCCCATTAGACTGTGGGTTGTTGTTTTTGCTGGGTGGAGGGGGGTTAAATACATTGTGTAATATTCAAATCATTTTAACTATTCAGCAGTGCATGAGTCAATGGCATTAAAGACATTCACCACGTTGTATACCCATGACCACTATCTCTACCCAAGCATTCCATCATCCCCAGTAGAAACTCTACCCATTCAACAATAACTCCTCCTCCTCCACCCCCAGCCCCTGGTCGCCTCTGTTCTACTTTCTGTCTCTGTGTGTTTGCCTGCTCTAGATACCTTATGTGAGTGGAATCACACAATACTTGTCCTTCTGTAAGTGCCTTATTTTACTTAGCTTAACCTTGCCAAAGTCCATCTGTGTTGTGAATATCACCATCCCATTCCTCTTCGCAGCTGTGTCATATTCCACCCTGTGCATAGACTGGTTGGCTAAATTTGGAAAGGACTCAGGCACCTCCTGCTCCACTGAAGCCACAGACCTGGGTGAAGGCTGTCATCTTTGGCACCAAGGTCAGGACTGTCTACACTGATCTTTACGCTGAGGACATGGCTGACTCCTTCACTGCCTGTCCTCTTCAACTCTATGTCCAGAAGTCACGGGGTGCGCTGAGGGAATCGCAGGGAAAAGCAAGAACGGTGGATCTTGGAACTATGGAAAAGACTCAAAGCAAGTTACCGCCTGGATTTTGTGGAACACTGATAAGACGCTAACAAAACTGGGGAGAAAATCTATTTGCTTGTGGACAACCAGTCCCACAGGACAACCATCTGTGTCTGTTGCCACGGGGAGAGCAGAAAGGCAATGGTTCAGTTAATCAAGACCTGCCAGTGCCCCTGCCGAGCTGGGCACTGCTGACCTTCCCTGGGTAGTGTTGTAGGAGAGAGTTAGTGTCACCCCATCAGGCCACACCTTCACTCGGAGCACTCGCTTCCCACTCACAATGGACTAGAACCCTCACCTTGAGTGAGAATGTGATTTGTCATGACATCTGTGATCGTAAAGTGACTGAGCATGACCTCAGAGGGACCCAAGACTCCTTCTTGTGGCAGATGAGGGAACTGAGCCTGCAGATGAGCAGCAGATGTGCCACCCTCTCAGCTGGTGGCTGTTTGTCATGACTGTCACCTGATCATGGTTCTCCTGGATTCTGTGTTGCCCTCTCTCCACGGGACAGCAGGTGCTATGTCTAAATGGACAAGTGGGAACGTGGGTCTGGCAGGAGGCCCCCAGTCAGGGGGATGCTGTTGGGTCCAGATCTGCTAGCAGACTATTGCTCCTTTCCTCTCGACACCCACATCGCCAGGGCTTGGGTCTGAAAGGCCCACTTTACTCCGGAAATATTTACACTTCCTAAGATGGTAATGGCTGGTATTATTTTCTTAACGACATCACTAATGCTTTATTGCTTTAAAAGAAAGGAGAAAAAAGTACAATAAAACATTGTGCAACTTGTTACTAGATGCTGAGGATGTCACATTAAAGATGAGAACACAGAAGAAAATGATACAAATAGACTTCTCCTAGTGCACAGAATAGGCAGGATTGCCAAAGACTCCACCAGGAGTAGGTTCACTGCCAGTGACAGCAACCTGGACTTAAGAGACTCAGACACACATGGGTTATGATCTCTGAAAAAGTAGTGCAGACGTAGGCAACCTAGGGCTGGTGTGTGGCTCCATGAAATTGTCAGGGAACCCAGTTCCTTTCTGTCTTCCATTTTTGCTTGGTATCACTTCCAATATCAAGGCAACCTCACAGCCTAAGGTGGCTGCCAGAGCTCCAGCTATTCCTACAGTCAAAGCACCAGAAAGGAAAAAGTGAGGAAGAAGGGCTCCCTCAACCATCTAAGAAGCACTCCACGAAGTCCAGCACAACACTTCCGTTTGCCTCTCACTGGTCAGACCTAGTTTCGAGGGAGGCTGGGGAAGACCAGCTTTATTCTTAGGTGGCAATGTGCCCAGCTGAAAAGCAGGACTGTGTTACTAAGAAAGAAGGGAGAAGGGCACCAGGTAGGAGCTGTAATCTCTGCCACATACACAAAGCCGGTAGCCTGAAGTGGGTCTGATGGTAGGGATGGTCATTCTTTGGCCAGCTGTCCACCCCAGTCTGAGAGCTGCTGGTCATTTGGTGCCTGCCGTGATGCTGGTAGGGCCACTGGCAGAAGGGAGCAGTCATGCCAGCCATTCCTCAGCCCAGCGTGGTGTCTCATGCGGTGTCCAATCTTGATTTTTCTGCCGCCATTTTCTCTTCTACGTCAGTGTGTGCTGTGCACAGCCTTCTGACCACGTGGTGTTCTTTGGTTGGCTCCTACAGAAGCAGAGTTTGAGACAGGAATTTTTATTTTTTTAAGTTACAGGGTTTCACTCTGTGGCACAGGATAGAGTGCAGTGGTGTGATCATAGCTCACTGCAGCCTCAAACTCTTGGACTCAAGCGATCCTCCTGCCTCAGCCTCCCAAGTAGCTGGGACTACAGGTATGCTACCACACCTGGTTAATTTTTACATTTTTCTTTAGAGACAAGGTCTCACTATGTTGCCCAGGCTGGTCTCAAACTCCTTGAGTTAAGCAAGACTCCCACCTCAGCCTCCTAGAGTTCTGGGATTACAGGCGTGTGCCACCTCGCCAGGTCTGAGACAGAAACTCCTGAGGGAGTGCCCTTGGGCGACATGTGTGACAGTTGAGAGAGGCACTCCCAGACAGGGGAAGTGGTAGAGGAAGATGCAGGCCTGACCCCACAGTGAGCCCAGGACTGTGAAGGGGACCCACGTCGTCCCACCCTGAGGCGAGGGGCTGGGTTTTTGTGCCCCCATAGATCATGTAGATGGCATCCTGCCCACATCAGCTCAGTTCAGAGCCCTGCCTCCTGCCAGCCCACAGAGAAGGAGATGGAGCCTGCACAGATGGCATCCCAGTCATCCTCGCAGCACCCAGGGAGGAACCCCAGGCTCTGGTCATTATCTGCACATTACAAAGGAGGAGTCTGATGCCCCAAGGAGGTAGGTGACCTGACAGGCCCATGGGCCTCCTTGAGGCAGAGCCAGGACTAGCCATAGCCTCCTGCCTGCCGGCCACTGCCTCACATGGGGACACTCAGAGCTCTTTCCACTGCCCTGCATCGCTGCCTCCAAATGGCACTTTGGCAACCGAGCACCTGGTATTTGTGCCATTTTAAATTTTATACGGCGTCTGAGTGTGACAAATGGAAGGGAAAGCAGCCAAACCACTTATCAGAAAAGGAGTGTTTCCAGCCACAGACAATCTCTGCAGTGATGCCCATCACCTCTTAGAATAAAAACGAGTGGCAGCATGCATTTCCTAGGGCAAAAGGGGCACCGTGGTGGCAAGTCACACCTGCATGCGTCTGACTGCGCTCATCCTCTGCACTTGCTGCTTCTTTATTTTTCCCTTTGGAGGGGAGTGCAGGTGGGCAGGGGCTGGGCGTGGCTGCCTGGCACCATGGGCTCAGTCCTATGGGCTCAGTCCTGGGGGCTCAGTCCTGGTGCCCATGTCCGTCCAGTCTCCTTGTTCGTCCTGAGTTCCTGAGTCATTTTTTCTTGCAGTTGAAAACAATTTCCTGTTTCCATTTTTTCCTTCAGGACACGAGGACAGCTGGTTATTGACATATGAGCTTTTGTAGATTTAAAAATCTCAAGGGATTCTTCCATAAGGATATAAGCATTGCCTCACGGGGCCCATTTTTCCAACTGAAGTGTTTCAGATCTCCTTAATGGTCTCTTTCTCTTTTTTCGGCGTAAGATAACGGGTGTTATGGCATTGCTTACCGTGAAAAACTAGAGCCCCCAAATGACCTTCAGCATGGGGCCGACTGGCCCACACTGGCACCTCTTATCAGAAGAATATAGATTTGTATGTATTGACCAGATAATGGACCTCCAGGATATTCTGAAGTGGGAAAAGCTAGTTGTAAACAAGATTATAGAGCACTACACAGTGTTTTTTTTTATAAAACAACACACAGACTCAAAACCTGTGTGTGTGTGTGTGTGTGTGTGTGTGTGCGTGCACGTGGGTGTGAGAAGGAACAGAGACAGAAGAGAAGGTGGAGATTCTGCAGCACCACTCACTGGCATTGACCTGGGTGGCTCAGGAGGGGAAGGGGAGAGTGCTTGACCTGAGATGTTCTCAGCAATTTCCCATTTCCATCCCATCCAAATCCAAACAGGTCTGGAGGCTCCTGCTAATAGCCCCGCTGCTTTAAGCCTCCTTTTCCCAAACCTATCCTTCCCACAGCTGCCGTGCCCTGCTTCCAGCACCCCACAGAATGCCTGAGGAATCTACATGGATGCCATTGCAAAATTACAACTGAGACGTGAAAGAGATCTGACCGAACCAACTCCATCTTGTTTCTAACCTCCAAGTTGCACCTGTTCATTCCTGAGCATAGGCTGAAATAACTCTGGGAGGAACTTAGTTTATAGTTTAGCTTTGAAACAAAGACGATACAGCCCTTTCCCAAAACAAACTCCCTTCCTTCCTGGCGCCTCCACTGCCTTTGTAGGACTAACAAATTAGCAAAAGATTAGAAATTTGGTTTAGAAGTCATGCAGCTGGAGGCTGAAAGATTTTGACACTCCCCAGATTGCTCTTGGGGATAACATCACTGTTATAAAACCTAAGATCAGTGCTTGAGATATTTTGCAGACTCTAAACTCAGTGGATCAGCTGGCATCACTCAGATCAATAAACTGGCTCATCTGGTCCTGTGGCCACCCCCAACACAGGAACTGACTCAGCACAAGAGAACAGCTTCGATTTCCTATGATTTCATCTTCGACCTGACCAATCAGCACTCCCAACTCACTGGCCCCTACCCACCAAATTTCCTTTAAAACTCTGATCCCCGAATTCTCTGGGAGACTAATTTGAGTGATCATGGAGACTAATTTGAGTCATAATGAAACTCTGGTGTCCTGCACAGCCGACTCTGCGTGAATAACTCTTTCTCTATTGCAATTCCCTCGTCTTGATAAATCTGCTCTGTCTGGGTAGCGGCAACGAGGACCTGCTGGGTGGTTACACAATTGTCAAGAGGCAGGAAGTAGAATGAGGTGAATGACCAAGGAGGAGGGGAGGTGGCATCTAGCTTCTGGAGCAGGAGTTAGAATGGAGGCATTGGGGGAGGTTATTACTTTTTCTAGGTAGATTATCTGATTTGTTACAGTAATAAAATATCAACTTTAAATTAATGAATCAAATGAATTGCTTTGAAATGTTAAGGGTGAAGGTCCTTCGAACGCCGCAGTTCTACTGCACACCACAGACTTTGACTGATTAACGGCAGTAAACCACAAAGCCCCTTAGAGCAGAGGCTCCTGGCTGCCTTTAAACTTTCTCAGTCCCAGCCCTGAAATCAGTTGTTTCTCCATGGAACGTGCGTTCCTCTTTCACGTGGAGAATGAAATTTAAAAGCCAAAGTGTGGGTGCTGAGTATGCTCATTGCTTTTGAGAAACAGAAGCTTTTGTTGCTGTTCCAGGCTCCTTAAATGAACAGAGCTAGGGAATGTATGTAATATACATGTGTGTCTTTCTACCTAGTATCGGTCTATCATCTATCTCTGTCTGTTTCGCTAATCTATCTCTCTCTGTCATCTATCTAATTTATCTATGTATCATCTATCTCTATCTAATATCTATCTCTATCATCTGTCTGATGTCTATCTGTAACCTCTATCCATCCATCCATCCATCCATCCATCCATCCATCTATCCACCCACCCATCCATTTCTCTCTCCCTCTCATTTCTCTGTCTAATCAATCAATCAATCATCTATTGTTCCCCAAAACCTTAAGTTCACATGGATATTTAATCCCAGTGTTGTCAGACTTTCTCCTTAGTTCAGCCAAAAACCAGGTTCTCATCACATGACCCAGAAAGATTGGGCTCGCAGACACATAAAAGGGTGAGAAAAATGGAATTTATTGGGCGAAAAAGGAAAAAGAGAAAAAGTTTCAGCAGAGCGAGAGGGAAGCCAGGAAATTGGCTCCTGCTCCATCACACAGGAACTCAAGAGGCTGGGCTCCTTCCCTCTGCAAATGGCTGGAAGTTCCCTGGTTCTCCCAGTGTGCAGGCCGGTTGGAGGTTCTCTGGGGAGCCCTTTTCACTTGGCTGTCTCACCAGGCCAACCTACAGGGCTCCTTCTAGCTTTCTCCCTTTCCGTGTTTGTAGCTCACTTCTTTGAGATGAGGATCCTAGCTCCTATCGCTCTTACATGGCTACTTAGGTGGTCAATATCCCTACGCATAACCCACGTCCTTTCACTGGCACTGCCTCTTCCCTTACACGGGTGCTCTCCTCCCCAGCGCTGTGCTCCTGCTCCTGTGACCTGTTCAGGGGCTGCCCCACCTGGCTGAAGGTCTCCTCACCCTGCCAGACATCATCCCATGTGGGCGCCCACCTCCCCTGGCCTGGGCTTCGCCCTGCTGTGCTGGGTTGGTTCCTGCCCCTCCCGCTGTGTGGGTGCCTTCCCCACCTCACCCGGGCTTTGCCCGCCCCTGCCACCCCATCACGTGGACACTGCCTTTATTCTGCTGGGGATCCAGCAGCTTGTATCAGGCCCTTCCTGCGGTGGAAGCCTCCCCACCCCACGGGGCTCCGACGCCCCTTCCCCACCTGAAAGGATGCTGCAGCGCCACCCACTGACGTTGGCTTGTGTCGTTCAGGAGGGGAAGAGGAAAGGGAGAGGGGCCCTCTGGGCAGTGCTCCACCTGAGACGTTCTCAGCAAGTTCCCATTTCCATCCCATCCCAGGTCAGCATCACATTCAGACAGGTCCATGGCTCCTGCTGTAGCCCGGCTGCTTTAAGCATCCCGTTCCCAAACATGTCCTTCCCACAGCTGCCCCGCCCTGCTTCTAGCACCCCACAGAATGCCTGAGGAATCTACACGGATGCCGTTGGTAAGAGACAGGAAACAGGCCAGGCATGGTGGCTCACGCCTGTAATCCCAGCACTTTGGGAGGCTGAGGAGGGCAGATCATGAGGTCAGGAGTTCGAGACCAGCCTGGCCAACATGGTGAAACCCTGTCTCTACTAAAGATACAAAAAATATTAGCTGGGTGTGGTGGCACACACCTGTAATCCCAGCTACTCAGGAGGTTGAGGCAGGAGAACTGCTTGAACCCGGGAGGCGGAAGTTGCAGTGAGCCGAGATCACACCTTCGCACTCCAGCCTGGGCGACAGAGCAAGACTCCATCTCAAAAAACAAACAAACAAGAGGCAGGAAACAGAATTAAGGTGAATAACCACGGACAGAGGAGAGGCGACATCATCACTATTTACCGTGGATGGAGATATAACTTCAGGAGAATCAGCCAAAAACTGCTGGAACTAGCGAGGAAACGCATCAGGATGGCCATGCATGGAAAAGTGCACATATCATCAATAGCTTTCTTATAAACTGACAGAACGTGTTGGAGAATAAAATGAGGGAGGACTGTCTCACAGTTGCCCCAGCCCTAGGGGTTCCAGGAGGCTGGCTGCCCAGAGGTGGCTGTGAGAAGCCCCGTCCTGGGCAGACAGCAGCATCCCTGAGACGTGACTCTCAATTCATGACTTTTTTCTTTTTCTTGTGAGAAGCAAACAAGACTAGCAAATGTGGCCACCGTCTGTTGTCATTAGCGGACAGAAACATTCACATGCCCCTTTTTAGCAGATGAATTCTATATTAACAAGAACTAGAACATGTACTATTGGGTTGGTACCAAAGTAGTAGAAGGAGGAGAAAAGTGATTACTTTGTACCAACCTAATACTTACACAATTCCTCTGAGAAATCTCTTCTGCCCAGAATTTGTCCTGATGGTTTTCAGGGTTCTTATTAAGGAACAGAGAGGGAGTTACCCAAGGAACCTGCTTCAGGTTGAAGTGAGGAAATCCCTGTCTAGGAGGCCACAGCTGAATGGAGCCCACAGAGACTCCCAGTAGGTGTTGGCAAATCCCCCAACCCAGTTTGCTCCCAGGAAAGGGGCTCCTGAATGACCCAGACATTTGAAAAAGAAAAATCTCAGCAGCCCGGGGTGTTAAAACAATGTGGGCAAATACCTGAATGCTGTTTGCCCTTACTTTGGGTAAAGAAAAAAGGAAATGGCATGGTCATCCCTCCTCGCGGGTGGACGGCTGTCACAGAGCATCTCCGCATGGTGGACTGGATGTCACACTGAGCCACACCAGACTTGTCTTTGTCTTGCTTGTTAAGGAGACTCTGAGAAGTGGGTCCTCAGTGCTTCCAGGCAGATCCTACAGGCTGTGTTGGTGGGTGGAGGAGAGACCTGGTGGCCCACTTGACCATAGAGGATGGTGACCTGGTGGACAGCAGTGTCCTCGGGTGGGAAGCCAGGAGAAGCAAGTTTTTAGGGCAGATGGAGAGTTTTGGTCATGGTCAATGGGGGATGTTGGTCATGGTCAATGTGGGGGTCCTGATGCACTTCAGCTGCCAAGTAGGTCTATTCCAATGACACACTTAGGGACTGGGTAAAGGACTGCAGGGCAGGCCCATGGGTCCAGTGGACCAGTGTGAACTGGACTTGCATCAGGACCCACTGGTCACCTGTGCCCCCACCCATACCGAGGGCTGTGTGGATGCTTTGGGTGTTTTGCGATCAACGTCAGACTCCATATCCAGAAGTCCTCAGCACGCCTGCTTCTTGCCCTTTTTCCAGTTCGTGGTCACGTGAGCAAATTGCCATGGACCCCCCTCAGGGAAAGGATGGGGTACTGCCATGGTAAAGACTTCCCATAATGTCATAGGATCCTCCCCTCTGGGGAAGGCCACCTCCCGAGTCAATCGGTTTGGGGTCTGAATATGGGCTTAGGTCTAGGAGCAGAGCAAGAGGCTTTATTTTTCCTGGGGTGGCCACCCTTTGCCTCTGGCCCCCATTCTTGCTTGTTATGGGCCATAAGTGCCCAGCGGCCCCTCTGCCAACTGCCTGCCAACTTGCCCCTGGAGGTGCCGGCTCTATTATCTATCCCCACCCCTCCACACAGTGCAGCTCCTGCAGACACACCCCAGGAGGATTCGAGGATTGGCCACTTCAGGGGAGTTTTAGGGTCCATTGGTAAGAGGCAGGCTGGCATATCCCTTCCACAGTAAAAATAACTTATGGCACTTTTGCCCCTTGCCACAGAGAAGGAAGCAGGATGCCTGGCAGCTCTCCCTTTTGAGCTTCTGCTGGGTGTCCTGACTTCCGTGGCTGAGCCTGGCCTCTGTTACTCTGTGGCCCCACCATCCCCACGGATGTCAGTGAGCTCAGCTCTGTGACTGCCTCCTACTGTGCCTGGTCTGCAGGGGACAACCCTGGTCAGGCCTCTCAGTGATGCTGCCGCCCTTCTTGCCAGCAGGTTCCAGGTAGCCTGGGGGGATACATGTCCTCTGGGCCGGCTCCTGAAACAGCACCTTCTCTCCACACCTCAGATGCTCATCCCAGCACGCCCACTCCCCTCAGCTCTCCCTGCTGCCTCCCAGGCCAGCTCAGGAGTCCCCACTTCTCCGTGTTGGCCGTCATTTTTCCTGGCCACTCTGAGCCATCCCAACAGCAAGCTTGTCCTGTCCCCTTGGGGTCCTTGCTACAGGGTTAAATCCTGTGTCCCCCAGTGAAGCAAAGTTCATGGGAGTTATTTTGGATGAGCCTCCTGCCTGAGCCCCCAGTGGACCAGACCCAACCAGCATGAAGGCACTTGTACTAAAAGCCCTGTCATCGAAATGAACTTTTTGAAACGGGCCAGTTTTCAAAAAACAACAACAAAAACCCCCAGTGATCCCAGTCAACCTGAGTCAGCATAATAAGGAAGTCCCCTCTTTATTAACAATACAAGGAAAGTAACTTTGAAGTGACCAGTCCACTTTTTTGTTCTCTTTTCTGTTTCCTTCAGTCCTTTTTTGCCTACAGAGCCGACTCCTGGGATGGGCTCCCAGGCATTCTGTTGCACAGCACAAGGTGCTGCCCGATTCTGAATCACAAATAAAGCCAATCCCATCCTTAAACTCAATTTTGTGATTTTTGTCTTTTAATGCAAGACAATGCCCCAGTCAGTAAGTTTCTGCTCCCCTGGTCTCAGCACCCCAGGCCCTGTGACTCCAGCTGAAGCAATTCCTTCCTGCTGGCCATGTGGCTCATTCTTGCCCTCCTGTGAGTACACAGCCTCCTTCCTTATCAGGCCCAGGACAAACCCAGGACAATTTATGCTAAGATTTAACTGTAGCAGATGGCAGCCAGGAGACAGTGTGGGTGCAACTCCTGAGGGGCTTCCATTGCCTTGTGGGGCAGTGGTCCCAGCACTGGCAGAAGTGCCAGCTCCTATTAGGGAAGGGTGGGGCACACCTGCTAGCACAAAGGGGCCAGAGGGACCTGCAGGGGACTCCTGGGGGCAGCCATCCATGTTTCAGGGTCCCAGGGTGTGAGAATTCACTCAGAGTGGTGGCAAAAAAATTAAGGGAAAAATAGTAGAGCAAGTTATAGAATATAGTCTCAAACCCCTTTGGAAGGCCTAAGGTTTTTTTCATAGTTTCAGTAAATGTTTCAGCTGAAGGCAGCCTAAATCCCCCTTATATTTAGTTAATAAGTAAAGCAAATAGCTAGGGTATGTGGGGGAGTTTACCTAACTAACTAGTTTACTCATGTGGTCTTAAAACTAACCTTTGAGCCAGATGGCCCTCTTAGGGGGAGGTCGACCAGGGATATTATCCACTAATGGTGTTTACTTTGGCCATCAAAACCTGGCCTTTAATCTTTCTCTACAAGTGTGTTGACTTAAAGCCTCTGTTATTAAATCTATACTGAAGAAGTGGGGAGAGGGCGAACTAGAGAGTGTCCTGTAGCTGTGATCTCTCTCTGTGAGTGGCTCACAACCCTTCGGCCCACTTGTGCACGGTTTTCTGTGTGTGAGTGCATTTATTCATCGGTTGAGCAGCTGGGGTCTGTGGGATGGAACCCGGCAGGTGGTGACCCTGATATGATGCCCAACGTGGGGTGACCCCAACACCAGGGTCCCCTCCCTAGAGCCCCAACCTTTGCATGGCAGAGCTGGCTTCGTCAACCATGCAGATGGCCTTGGAGCTCTGCACCTGCTCAGCCCACGTGTAAGAGACGAGGGCCTCTTTGGAAGCTAGCATAGAGGCCCGATGGCTTTCCCATGAGTCACAACTGCTTGTTGTCCCCCTCTGCTGGGTAGTTTTCCCATGTTACCACCACTGGAAGCTTCAGCTGGCACCAGGTCCAGGAACTATCAGTGTCCTGCCTTTAACCAGGATGGCATCCTCGTCATCCTCTGGGCAGTGGACGAGCTGGTCCCAAATCCTCCTCTGACTGCCTGTTTTCTTGGACCACCCCTGGAGCCATCTGTGGAGCTTGGGAGCTCTGAGGAGCAGACACTGGCAAAAGAGTAAAGCTGGAAAATCAGTGGACATGCTAGTGGGAGAAGTTGGGGTGGGCTGCAGAGAGGCAGGGCAAGCTATGGGATGGTGATGCCCATCAGACGAGTGCAGGGAGAGGAAGGGGGCTCTGAGGAGGGGGCTGAGGCCACCAAGAGGTTCTCAGGGCAGGTTAGCCTTGTTCTGGTGAAACTTGGAGCCACAGTCACCTGTCAGGGGAGACCCATCCCCCAAGAATGGGCCTGCCTCAGTGTCCCTGGCATGCTCATTCGTGGCTAGGAGTGACTGAGGGACTTGTTTCAGCACAAGCATAGGGAAGGATTTCAGAGCATATCAGCGAAGGCCTGAGGGGTCACTTCCTGCAGACAGATCTAAAAGGTGTGCTCTCACAGCAGCCACTGTCTCACTGGGCTGTAGCATCTGCTTCCAAACTGAAGGAGCTTCTTTGCAGACCTGTCTGGCTGAAACCACAATTTTGACTCTGCCTTTCTAAGATTTTTATGGTTTGGGGTTTTACATTTAAGTCTTTAATCCATCTTGAGTTAATTTTTGTATAAGGTGTAAGGAAGGGGTCCAGTTTCAATTTTCTGTGTATGGCTAGCCAGTTTTCCCAGCACCATTTATTAAATAGGGAATCTTTTCCCTTGCTTCTTTTTGTCAGGTTTGTCAAAGATCAGAAGATTGTAGATGTGCAGTCATTTCTGAGATCTCTTCTGTTCCATTAGTCTATGTGTCTGTTTTGGTACCAGTGCCATGCTGTTTTGGTTACTGTAGCCTTGTAGCATAGTTGAAGAAAACTTTCTTAACATCATACTTAATGGTGAAAGACTAAGTGCTTTTCCCTAGGATTAAGAACAAGGCAAGGACATCTGCTCTCACCACTCATTTAACATTGTTCTGGAAATCCTAGCCAATACAATAAGGCAAGATAAAGAAATAAAAGCCTTTCAGATTGATAAAGGAAAGAAATAAAACCTTTTCTATTTATAGATGACATGACTCTTTGTAGACAATTCTATAGAATGTATGCAAAATTTCCTAGAACTAATAAGTGAGCTTATTAACATCATAGGAGGCAAAATCATTTTATAAAAATTTATTTTTTATATTCGCACTAAACAATTGGTATTTGAAATTTAAAAAATAGTACCATTTATAATGGTTCAAAAATAAAATACTTATGTATTAATCTAACAAAGTATGTTTAGGATCAGTATGCTGAATCCTATAAGAGGAGTTAAAAGAAATTAAGGATGACTTAAATAAATTAATAGATATTCTATGTTCATGAATGGAATATTCCATATTACTAATATGGTCTTCTCCCTAAATTGACCTACAGATTCAGCACAATTGCAATCTAAATTTTAGTAGGACTCTTTATAAATATCAACAAGCTGATTTTAAAATAGTATCAAAAGAAAAAAGAACTATAATAGTCACAAGAACTTTGAGAAAGAACCAAGTTGGAAAGCTCCACTAACTTATTTTAAGACTTAATATAAATTTGTTATTATTAAAACAATTATGGTATTAGTGAAAAAATAGATCAATGGAAAAAACAGAATCCAGAAAATAGACCTACACACTTTGGAAAATTGACTTTTTATAAAAGTACAGGTGCAATTTCTTTCTTATTTCTTTTTGTGTTATGTTCTACAGCTATTTTCTTTCTGGTTAACATGGGAATCACATTTAACATCCTAAACTTATAACACTCTATTTTCAATTTGTACCAGTTTAACTTCAAGAACATATACAACTCTGCTTATTTACAACTCTCATCCCCCTTTATTTATTGTTGTCACAAAATTACATCGTTATACTTTGTATGAGAAGTGTTCGGCCATTATTTCTTCAAATATCCTCTCTGCCCGTTTCTGTCTTTCTTCTGACACTTCCACAGTGTGAATGTTGGTCTGCTTAACAGTATTGCACAGGTCTCAAAGTCTCTGGTCACTTTTCTTCATTTTTTTTTCCTGTTGCTAAGATTTGATAATTTTCATGTTCTATATTTAAGTTCACCAATTATTTCTTCTGCCTGCTGAAATCTGCCACTGAATCTCTCTGGTGAAATTTGCATCTCCATCATTACAGTTTTCAGCTCCAGAATTTCTTTTTGTTTTCTTTTTAGGTTTTCTATCCTCTTTTTAAATATTTCCATTTTGGTCATACATTGCTTTCTTGCCTTTCTCCATATCTTCTTTAGTTTTTTGAGCATATTTATGATAGTTATTTCAACATCTTTGTCTAGCAGATCTGCCACCGGGTCTTTTTCAGAGACGGTTTCAGTTGATTTATTTTTTTTTTGCCTTTGAATGTGCCATACTTTCATTTCTTTGTATGCCTTGTAATGTTCCAGGCAGTCCTTCACATTTCCTTTACCAGACTTGGAATTAGTTATTTCTCTAAGGAGCCCTGGCTCATTTTAGTGGGAATCAGTATTTATTAACACAATTAGATGTTAGGGGTGCCTATGATCTCGATTAGTCATTATTTTCAGGTTTGTTCACTGGCAAGCACTAGCAAAGTGTAGATCTACACAGTTTTTGTTAAGCTTGTTTATCTTACATCTGCACTTCCTTGTTCCACTCCAAAAATTCATTTCATTTACTTTAACATAATTACTTATTTTCTATATCCCACAGAACATGCACAATAGTTTCAGAATGCTCCTAAAACTATACAAATACAAATAGCAAGAAACAATATAAGGCTTTTTTTCCCTCTGGGAGAATGAGAACAATTCTTTTGTTCAGAGGCTGTATCTCACTAGGTGGGTGAAATTAAATTACCGTGACTTAAAGTCCTTTGTATGATGCTACTCTACAGGATAATGCACAGCCTGATACATGGTGAGATTCATTTGTTTCATTTTGTTTTTGATTCTAAGGGATTGCTTTCTAAAGTTTAATGTTGCTTTAGATACATAAATTATTTATATCAAATCTATAAAACAGATGTATTCAATGAAGTGTAACTTCTAAACCTATTATCTCCATCCTATACTTTCCCTTTTCCTATAAGTAATATGTAATATTTTATTGTTTATCCTTTCATTTAAAAAATATAACACACACATTTCCCTTCCTTCTTAGACAAATGTACCATATCATACACATTTTTCTCCATCTTGCTTTTTATTAACTTAATAAAATATCCTGAAAATCAGTAAGTAGTATATAGAGATATCCCTGTGCCATTTTATAGTTGTATAGTACTTCATTGTATATTTGGTATATTTCAAAAGCAGTTTCACCTTATCAACATTGGGTCATTTCTGGTCTTTTACTGTAACAAACAGTGCTGCAATAAATAGCTGTGTGCATTTGTCTTTTTGTCTTTGGAGGATAGAGTTTTAGAGGTGGGATTTCTGGGTTAAAGGGAAAAAGCATATATGTAATTTTACTATATATCACCTGATTTCATTTTTTTTTTCTTTTTAAGCCTGCAGCACCCAGTATTCCCAGGCAATCTCCCATCCAAGTACTAACCAGACCCAACCCTGCTTAGCTTCCGAGATCAGACAAGATTAGGCGTGTTCAGGGTGGTACGGCCATAGACATTATCACCCGATTTCTATAATAGGGGTTGAACCACTTTGCATTCCCCCAGCAAGCATATGAAAACAATATCCCCTCTACATCCTCACCAACAGAGCATGTTGTCAAATTTTTGGAGTTTTGCCAATGCAATAGGTGAGAAGTAAAATCTCAGATAATTTTAATTTGCATTTCTCTTAGCATGAGCAAGGTTAAGCATCTTTTCATATTGTTAAAAGTCATTTTTATTATTTTTCTGTGAACTTCCTATTCACATTCTTACACTATTTTTCTGTGGAGTTTGCTTTGTATTTTTTAATCTCATGGTTTTGAAGCTCTTTATAATTTTTTTCCTGTGACAAAGAATAAAATATTTCTCAAATTAGTCATTTGCTTTTCTCATTGCTTCTGCTTTTTTGATATGCAAAACCTTTTTAAAATTTTTATGTAGTCAAATTTATCCTTCCTTGTCTTCATTGCTTCTGGATTTTGAGTCATAGTTAAGGAAGTTTTCCCACTCCTAGATTATGGAGGAGTTTACTCATGTTTTCTTCTAGCACTTACAAAGGTTTTTATGTTTATAATTATATGTCTTATCCATTTAATATTTATCCTGGTGTATGGTATGAAAAATGTACAATTTCATGTTTTTTCTTATGTTTATTTAGTTATGCTAATTTCTCTTGTTAAAAAGTGCATCACAAAAAATTAGCCGGGTGTGGGTGGCACCCTCCTGTAATCCCAGCTACTTGGGAGGCGGAGGCAGTAGAATCGCTTGAACCCAGGAGGCGGAGGTTGCACTGAGCCAAGACTGCGCCATTGCACTTCAGGCTGGGTGACAGGGCAAGACTCCATCTCAAAAATAAATAAATAAATAATAAAATAAAAAATATAAAAAGTCCATCTTCTCCCCATTGACTTGAGATCCTGTCTTTATTTTATACTATATATGGGTCCATAGTTTAATTTTTCCATTTGGTTTTATTGGCTTACCTATTCATTCACTAATATCACACTGCTTTAATGAAAAATAGTATAATTGGTACATAGAGTTCTTTCTTGCTATTCTTCTTTTTCAGAAATTTCCTGGCTATTTTTGCTTGTTTCTTTCTTCAAAACACCCTCATAATCAACTTATGCAGCTCCAGAAAAAAAAAAACATAGTGATGGTTTTACTGGCATTGCATTACCTCTATACATCAATTTAGGGAGAACTAACATCTCAGTTATGTTGTGTTTCCCTATCAGAGAACTTAGGATGTCATTCTATTTGTTCAAAATTCCTTCTGTTCTCTCAGGAATGTTTTCTAGTTTTTTTCCATAGGCTTCCAACATCACAGAAGATGTAGAAACATACTGCTCAGATCTCACCTTGTTGGTATTCACTCAGGGTGGCTGGCAAAATATTAGCAAAATATTAGGGAAAGTTATAGATTAGTCTCAAACCTTTTTGGAAGGCCGAAAGGTGTTTTTGGGACAGGCCAAAGATGGCCAATCCATTACATTAGGAAAATAATAGGGATGATAAGAGGCTTTTCCAGTTTAAGTCTTTTACCCCACATCCCTTTGTCTCTGCTCTGTTTTCTCATGTAAGCTTTGTGCTGAATGGTCCTCTCAGGGGGAGATCAGAGGGCAATTACCCATTGATAGTGTTTACTCTGGGCCCAGCTCCTAAAGCTTTTATCATTTGTAAAACCACTCTTTTAACCGTGTTAATTATCCACAAGCATGTTGACTTAGAACCTCTGTTATGAAATCTTTTACCGAACAAATGTGTGAATGGACAGGGGGTCTTGGTTGATTGGCTGCAGGTCACCCTCTGAAAGCAGCCAACCATCCTTAGCCCACTTGAATCACTGAACCAGGTTTGGGAGTGCATTAATTCATCTGTCGTTGAGTCAGGGTCTGCAGGACAGACCTCCACAGGTGGTGGTCGATGTCTCATCCCTTCAGGAAAAGACGTGGCCCTGTTGGGAGCAAGTGGTTGGCTGACAGCCTCCACCAGTCACTTCTGTCAGGGTCCACCTCAGCTCTGGGGCCAAAGGAATGCTATTCTCAGGGCAGCCACTGGCTCTTGCCTGAACAAGACCAGCAGAAGAGCCTGGACATTTCTGCCTAACCTAGAATGACTCTAACAGGTGACCCTTGCTCCATCCCTCTGTGCCAGAGACAGAGAGGTCTGAGTGCCTGTCCTGTCCTAACTGTCTCCTGCCCTTTCCTTTGACTTTTTGCACTCTTACCTCCTAACTCCATCTTGTCATCTGCTCCCCAGGAAACCCACACTGCAGCAGACATTTGCAGTTTTTAAGTGCAACCGTAGGCATGAGCATTATTCATGTTACTACTTTTATTGCCTGTGGTCAGAGGATGTTGTTTGCAGAATTTCCACTCTTAGAAATAGACCAAGGTTTTCTTTGTGGCCTAAGATATGGTTAATTTTTATGAATGTTTTCTCTGTCACACTATTATTTAACATTGTTAAATATCTAATGTCAATGAGCTGAGGAAGAGAAATGAGGCAAACAAATTAGAAAAGGGGAGGTAGCATTATTCCTGTCGGATGTTATAAAAGAACCAGCAGAACAATCTATAGAAACGCTAGGTAATTTAGAAATGTGACTGTGTAAAAACATTAATATATACAGATCAACACCATTTAAATATATATGCAAAAAATTAGAAGCATAATGTGAGGCAAGTTACACAGCTTGTAAGCGTGTGTATAGAAAGCGTTTATCTACCCAAGTATGTGTATCCACGCAGAGACTCTCAAGGAAGACATGACACTGGCTGCTTTTGGGAAGACAGAGAACTGAGAAACCCAAAAATATCTTAGAGTGAGAGCTGAAAGGTTATCATGGCGACCCTTCCCTTTGCTCCACAGAAATATTAGGGTGCCCAGGATATCAGGGTACCTAGGAAAGAAAGAGATCCAAGAAGAAAGTTAACTGACAATCAGAATGGAAAGAGAAGTGCTCTGTGCTTGGTATCGGAGCTCTGAGACTCGCCGGAGGTGAGGACCCGGGAAGGATGGGAGACAGCAGGAGCTGGAGAGACCAGAAGGAATTTGGGCAACTCTTGAGCTCTTTCCACCAGAAAGAAGAGGCCATTTGGAGTGTGGATTACAGCAGTCCCTAAAAGCAGATTTTATTCCTAAAGTTATCTTTGAACAGACGGTGTTCATGTACCAGTTTTCCTGAAGGAACTATAGAAAACAAGCTGATGTACTTATGTCTGCAGAATTAATGATAAAAAACATCAGTTGGGAACCATTCTAAGGGCTGAGCATTGTTTGAAGACTATTTTTTTGAGGCAGAGAGAAAATTCATGTGTTTGCTCTTGAAGCTTTAAAAGCTTTTTTATGCTCTTGCACTAAACAATGTTGTTAATGGAATGAGAATTTTTTCCCCTCTGATAATGGTCTATTATTGAGTCACAAAGAAACCAGCATCTTTAGAAATGCCACGGTTTCTCTTTGCCAGCCCTGATTCCTTCACTGATGGAGGTACCTGAGTGTCTAAGTGCTATCGCCAGATCTTTTCTTAAATGTGGAAACTGCACAGCCACTTGGAATTATCCTGACAAACTGATGACTTTGAAGAGGGAGCGAAGCCACAAGCCTTTTTGCCAGCACGGAGAGCTGAAGCGATTCCTCAAGCTGCCATTTGCTGGTGCTTCCGTGGAACACTGCTGGGCTTGGAGCCAGAAGTCTTTAATTAAGCCCTCAATTCACACTAACTTGCTCTGTGAACTCCAGTGAATCACTCAACCCTCTTTTATCTCAGTTTCTCATTCGTTGGAGAGGAGCATAACCATTCCTATCTCGCAGGATTTCTGCAAAGTCTGAAAACAAAATCCCATTAAAATCAAATAGGACAGTGGTTGGTGTGAGGTAAGGGTCTACTGAACTGAACTATGGGCGTGTTTATCTTTCGGGAAAATGGCCCCCATACAGTGGTCCCCACTGTGTCACTTTTTTATTTTTCGAGACAGAGTCTTGCTCTGCCACCCAGGCTGGAGTGCCATGGCACAATCTCAGCTCATGGTAACCTCCCCTCCTGGGTTCAAGTGATTCTTCTGCCTCAGCCTCCCAAGTAGCTGGGATTACAGGTGCCTGCCACCATGCCCAGCTAATTTTTGTATTTTTAATAGAGACAGGGTTTTGCTATGTTGGCCAGGCTGGTCTTGAACTCCTCAAGTGATCCACCCTTCTCGGCTCCCAAAATGCTGGGATTACAGGTGTGAACTACTGTGCCCAGCCTCATTGTCTGTTAAGTTCACTTGGGAAACTAAGACACAAAATCCTAACCAACACAGATCCCTGTGCCTGTTCAAACCGATCTGCATGGTCCTCCTGAAGCCAGACCCCACATCAGCATCTGGGGCCCCTGGTCTAGAGGGTTTGAAGCTGCAATGCTGTGACCAGCACACGGGCCTCTAACTGGGTACAGCTGCCAGGCCAGTGTCAGCAAAGATGGCTGATTATATTGCGCCATAGAACACTGCACAGAAGTGCTCCTAAGACTTTATCATCTCAGGATGAATTTCATCTTATAACCTCGAGAAATGAAACATCAGTATTGTCAGAATGTAATTTTCAAACAGGTGCAATTTATACTAATCACCAGCCTGGTTGGAACTTACACTGTTTTATGTGGTATTTTATCAACACTGTAGAAAATTCTCAAAAAAAAGCCCCCTCCTAAGGAGTTTTGGTGCCCTTGGGGGAAGATATTTGCTCTGAAATTTCCCACAAGGTAGCTTACTTCAGCCAGTTCCTCAAAGTCTGTAGGGTGGCCCCACACCAAGAGCTCTCACAGGAATCAAAGTTCAAATCCAGCCTCCCAAGGAGGAACGGTCACACCAGAGCTGCCCCTGACATTTGCAGGACCAGGGCAAGAACACACATCCACGTCTCAATATCTAAACATTATCTACTGGCCTTGTGTGCTGTCAGTGAAACAGGCCTCATTCTCCCACCAAGTCACCAAGTCCGGTGACATATGTGCCAAGAAGGTAAGGTTGAAAATTTAGAATCCCTGGGGTCCACAGGTTTCCTGTGGAAAGGTGGCTGCATGGTGGCTGCGGGCCTGGACTGCCCCCGCCCCAAGATTCACTTCTCTCTCCATGGCAGGAGCCGCTGCAGGCAGCCACATCCTCACAAGCAGCCGCCCTCAGCTCCTCGTTCGGCCTAGGGGTGGGCACACCCACGTGTGCCCGTCTGGGAGGCCAGGCCTGGAAGGAGGCCCATGCAGGCCTGAGGCAGACTTGGGGCCGTTTGGACAGCAATTCTGGGACGCTGGGCCCCTGGAGCGTGGTCCAGATGGGCAGGGGCAGGGGCCCCAGGCGGGCACAACTGCTGGGCCTCTGCCCATGGGGAGTGGAGTGGAGTGACCGAGGAAGGTCAGGGCAGGAAGGTCACTAAGGCTGGGGCTTGGGGCAGCACCCAACGGCAGGGCTGACTTAGCAAAGCAGAGGATGCCATCAGGGGCCACTCAGGGCACAGAAGCCTCACCAAGGGCTCCCGCATGCGGTCACCAGCAGTGCCACAGGGCTGGGGCTCAGGGACCTGCTCCTGGTGGATGGGAAGCAAGATCTGAAGGAGGGCTTCAAAGATGAGCCACAATTATCCAGGCAAAGAAGGGAGTGGTGGCGGGGTGGGGGTTTTACACACAGCAAAATCATGTGCAGAGGAATAGAGGTGTGAGAAAATATACCATGTTCAGAGAAACCGTGTCTGATTCTTGGCAGCCAGGTGTGTGGGTGGATGGACGCTTAGGGGAGGCTGAGAGGCAGCTGTGCATGGGGTACCTGCCCAGGCCCTGTGAACAACACCACAGAGGGGATGAGAAGCTTGAAGCGCTGTCATCAGTAGACTAAACGCAACGCTATAAATAAGAGGGGAGGTCGGAGTGTCCTTGAGTAATGCGTATTTTCTCACATACAAAAATACTCTTACAAAGTGAGCAGTTGTCACTCTATCTGCAAAGTCTGTGTAACAGAATCTTACGTTATAGCCCAGATACTGAAACCATCTGATGCATTAACGTTAGAGATGTCACATTAATTTTTGTTTGTACTTGTATATTTTCTAGCTACGGACTAACAAAGAAACTCAGTTCCTGCATGGATTTTGTTTCTACAACCTGCACGTATTGGATGTTTTTGTAGCACTGGGAGATTTTATGAGGCTTTGCAAGCCATAGTATTGTTCCAAATAAAAAAATCCAAGCTTTGCCTCAGGATATTAAGGACAAACAGCACAGAAATCTTTCTTGTTCTCATTTTCATTTATATGATCTGACAGAGTTGTAGGAGTGCTTATTAGTGGTATCAGTCTGAACAGCAGAGGCCCGTGGAGGGGAGGAAGATGTGAGTTTCGAATATGACTTTTCCACCCAGCAAAATGAAATGGAATTTGAATCCATTCTAATCCACTCCACAGGACATGCCTATTGTCTCTGTGTAGCAGACCTCTTCTGTGATGACTGTGCTGTTGTCACTTAGAGTGACTACAGATGAAATGGCGCAGAGAGGCAAGGAGAGGCGCTTGGAGCCTCAGAAGGCAGGCTGTTCCTTATTCAAAACCCATCTGCCTTTGATCCTGGCTGACTTTGTGCAGATGTCCGCCGGCCCCCAGAGGATGCAGGGAAGGCCGAACCTGGCCGCTGAGGCTCAGCCTTATCTGGGATGGATTTAGGTTTGGGATGAGAAACAGCTCTGGCCAATGGGAGCCTCTCTTCTAGCCATTGGTAAGTTTGGAGATGATGTCTGGACAGCAGCCATGACGAGAACTGGCTTCAAGGCAGGTCAACCTGCTAAGCGTGTTGAAGCGGGAAGGCAAAAACAGCTGGGGGCTTTGACGATGAATCACTGGGTAGGAAGTTTTATTAGGTAGGATGACACATTTTTGTTCCTGAAGCTGACAACATTCTCACCAATAAAGGAGGAAATGACCTTTTCCTAATCTCTCCGTATCTCCCTTCTTTCTGGATCTTTATGCACGTTGTGATGTCATAAGGTTAAAAGCAAGAGAGGTCAGCTCAGATATCTTATTCTCTAACCTAATATATATTGTCTTTGTACAAACAGTCTTCATACCAGGAGCTAGTGTGGTGGTATAGAATGAGCACTGGATTGCGAGTCCAAATACTAATTTTTTTTTTTTGAAACTGAGTCTCACTTTGTCACCCAGGCTGGAGTGCACTGGTGTGATCTCCACTCACTGTAACCTCCTCCTCCTGGGTTCAAGCAATTCTCCTGCCTCAGCCTCCCGAGTAGCTAGAATCACAGGTGCGTGCCACCTTGCCTGGCTAATTTTTGTATTTTTAGTAGAAATGGGGTTTCACCATGTTGGCCAGGCTGGTCTCGAATTCCTGACATCAAGTGATCTGCCTGCCTCAGCCTCCCAAAGTGCTGGGATTACAGGCATGAGGCACTGTGCACAGCCCCATATACTAAATTTTAGTAAGTTCTGCTTTCCCCTGAGGCTCTGAGTGAGCTTGTGAGGGACACCATGCCCTCTCTGGCCTCAGTCTTCTCAACTATAGAAAGACAGGCTTTGAGGAACACTGTCTCTGGGGTCCCTTCTGGCTCTTCCTGTGGGTGATTCTAGAACCCTTCACCCCACGTGTGTACCCTGGATCGCCTACCTCCCCCGACAGCACTGCCTGCCCCCTCTGCAGCAGGGGACTCAAGGTTTTTCCCTCTGTGTATTTCTGTGCCAATGGAGGTGCCTGGCCTCGAATATTGGAACCAGTGTTAGGCCCTGAGGAGATGCTTCCTTTGGGGTTTTAATCTGAGTCTTGTCTTTCTGGGGATTTGGGCATAGTGCTAGCCTGAGAAACTAACTCTGCTGGCTGAGAGGTGTCGTAGGAACAGATCATTTTGTCAAGGATGTTACCACATAAAAAATGGCAGGTGTATGTAGAGTAGTGCTCCGACCGTCAGTATTATCCCCACAGGTATTGTTCATTGGTGCAAATAGTGTGCCCAGTGCCCTTGCAGGCATGCACGCTGCCTTCCTGCCATACACTTTGAAGAAAGCGGTGTTTCCCAAGAAGGTGAAACCTTAGGGCAGGCCTGGCCTCGTTGATCCTTGCTGGCATCCAGCACCAGTACCTTCAGAGCAAGACGTGTAAGTAGAACTGATCACAGTGAGGTGAATGGGAAGGACTCACAATCAGTTCTTGGTTCTGGGACCGAGAAGCATTTGGTGACCCCTGACGACCTCCTCCCCTCATCTCCTCCACTGTCTGCCCTGTGCTCTCTACCCACAGCCACGGTGACCTTTCTTCCTTGGCTCTAAACTCTCCTCCTGCCTCAGGACCTCCGCATGAGCTGGAACCTTCTCCTGGAGCATGCTGGCCCAATTAACTCCTACTCATCTTTCAGGATTCATCAAATGTGCATCCGGTCAAGATGTGCTGAGTGTTGACTCCATGCAAGGCCCGGGGATAGGGGTTGTGAAGCCTTCCTTGACACCTCACCCCAGAATAGAGCCAGACCTGGTCTTTTCCTTCACTGATTCCATTGCAACTTGCAACAGCGTATTGGTGTGATTCTGCACATGATTAATGTCTGACACCGTCAGACTCCTGTGGGCGGCCACCCTGCCCACTTATTCTGCATGGGGCTGTCAGCATATAGCTCAGTGCCTGGCACGTAAGAGGCAGTCAATAAACATTTTTTTTTTTGAGATGGAGTTTTGCTCTTGTTGCCCAGGCTGGAGTGCAATAGCATAATCTTGGCTCACTGCAACCTCTGCCTCCCCGGTTCAAGCGATCCTCCTACCTCAGACTCCTGAGTAGCTGAGATTACAGGCATGCACCCCCACACCTGGCTAATTTTGTATTTTTAGTAGAGATAGGGTTTGGCCATGTTGGTCAGGCTGGTCGCAAACTCCTGACCTTAGGTGATCCACCCACCTCAGCCTCCCAAAGTGCTGGGATTACAGGCATGAGCCACCGCGCCCGGCCAATAAATAGTTAAAGAGATTTTGTTGTAATCTAGTCAACCAGCAAGACACAGATAGGCTTGTCTTTGAACAGGGATTTTTGTGGGTAAAGAGAACCCTCGCCAAACTACAGATATATATATCTGTGGCGTTTTTACCCCACCCAGTGATTAAAAATATATATGACTGTGGGCCTGAATGTGCATTTGTGGTCTGAGACAGAGATCCTGATCTAAAATATCAGGGATTTGTGTATTTTAAATTCAAACTTCTTCAATCTTTACTCAGTCTTCTGACCTTAAAAAAAGCGCCTGTGAAAATGTCAGGCTTTTGTTTGTCGGGGAGATGGTGGGTGTTGAAGCTTCCAGAATGAGCCTGTGTATTCTCTGCGTGGGGAGGAGCATGCCAGTTGGCTTTGTTCTCTCAGTGGGAAGATTGTTCTGGAAGCCAAGGAGGAGATAGACAGGTATTCCACAGGATTAGTCAGAGGAGAAGTGCCTCTGTCGCAGGGTTTCTTCTTGTAATTGTTCACAGGAATCCTCCGTGTTTGGAAGGATGAGTGAAATGAAACATTCATTTTATTTGATTGAATGGAAGCAGCTGGAGCTTCCTGGGTGAAGCAGTTATTGATCAGTTGTGAATTTAGGTTTTCAGAGAAGAATTAGGATTTTTTTTTCATTGTAACCATCAACAGATTTCATGGACAAAGCTTACACTAGAGACTCTGTTGCTTCTTTCCCTGCTCCATCGGGACCACGCGGCTGCACATTTCTTTGGGTGGCTCTTTCTTCCTTTCAAAGCACTAGATCATTCTATCCTTGTGACAGCCCTGCACAAGGTGAAGACCCATCTTACAGAGGAGGAAACAGGGGTAGGAGGACATTACTTGGCTGTCTAAAGTCTTACCCTACTGCGTGGTACACCTGGGCTTAGGATTGAAGCCTCTACCCTCTTTCTATCGCCTCCTAGTGCTCTGTTTTCTTTTGAAACTGGGATAAGATGTGAGAGGGTAGTAGGGAGAAATTGTGGGTGGACCACAGCAACCTGGCAGCATGGCTCAGTCCCCAGACTGAGACGTGGTTCAGTGCAGATTGCGGGAGGCCAGAGCCTGAGAAAGCAGCTGTTGGATGCTCTGCAGGGTGGCTGGACCCCACCCTTGAGGGAAGATGACAGCAGCAGAAACAACAATAACAAAGTCTCTACACACAGTACAATCTGGAGAAGGAAGCGGTGTTTCCTAGTGAGGACACAGCTGTGTGTAGCTGTTCAGCAAGGGGCAAAGCTGGGCCCTAAATGCACTCTCCAACTGTGAGGGCATTTTTACCCCACCCAGTGATTACATTTTAACAAATATCTGCTCTTTCTTAAAGTTTTGCATCATCTCTAGCTGGGATTTTAGGTGTGTGATTCGTAGTCATCCATTTATTCATCAAACTGATATTCTCCTGTTTTCACAATGCAAATCCCATAAGGTTCGAGCCCTGTAGTCAACAGGTGTGGACCTACGTGTTACAAATATTGCGTTGGTGGAATGAAGTCCACGTGTTCATTCTTTCAGTACTTTCTGAACGTGGTAGTGGACTCTGCTGGCTAACATTTTACTTAGCATCTTCTGCACTGATATTCGTGAGTGGTATTAGTGTGTATATCTGCACCATCTTTATCAGGCTGAGTTATTAATGTAATAGTCACTCTTCCTAACATGGGTTTAGAATGCTTTTCTTCACATCCAGTGTTCTGCATTCCACCCTCAGAAAAATTTGAAGTTATTTGAAGCTCCTGCTTCAAAATAACTGTAAGTTAAAAGGGGGAAAAAATCACCAAAACAAAGCACAAAAGCACACAATTTCTCATGCTCCTGGCGTACCTTCCCCCACCGCAGGCCTCGTAGCAAGCCAAGGCAGACTGGAAAATGTGAAGGAAGACAGAAGAGGGGAGTTTAACGAATGGTCCCAAGGTGGATCTGAACCCACCACCAGAAAGGCGACATCCACCCTCCATCTGAAAGTACTGACAATGCATCTGGCTAGATCACAGTGTGGACTGCAAGGAAGGGATTGACAATTATGTGCAGTTTGAAGGAATGGCTTCCAAAATGCACAGCTCCTGGAGAGAAAAAGGCAAACGGGAAGGAAGAGTGTTCTTTTGAAATCAGATGATGAAGGGCAGAAGAAGCAAAAAGGGAAGGTTTAAGGTCCTAGAAGACTGAAGAACTGAAAATAAGAGTAGACTCAAACATTCCCTCATCACCAGCATGCAAACACACACATACACACACATCCACACGCATACACATGCATACATGTGCACACACATGTGGACACTCATGCACACACATGTGTGCACACAGAGATGCACACATGCACATGCACACACACAAACTTATGCATATACACGCGCACACACATATGCGCACATACACGTGCACACACACACACAGAGTCCACTTACGTATCTGGACTGTACTGACAGAATAGAATGCCATTGAGGTAGGAACCTAGTAAAACTCACTAATATAAAAATGAACAAGCGGGAGGGATAGGAAGAAGGGAAGTGAGGGAGTGAGGCTGCCATCTCTGCTGCAGCTGGGCTTCAGTTGCCTCCCACTGAGGGTGCTCAGGAACGTGCAGTCCTAGACATGCCAGGTGACACAGAGGGGATGCTGAAATCACTGGATGACATTGGCATCTTGTCCCTAACTTTTACCCATTCCACTCCTGCAAAGGTCACTTCTTGGTTTGCAGCCTGCCCCTCTATTTAAATGTCAATATAAAAATAATGGACAACATATATTTTATTCATTTTATGCAAATTATGATTCAATTTAATGCATTTTGTTTGTTTTACTTAATTCTTACCAAAACTCTGAGGTTCTCCTATCCCCATTCACAGATGAGGAAACCAGGACTCAAAAAGCAGAATAGTTGATCCAAGGTCATGAGGTCCTTCTAAGTCAGTCTCAGATCTAGAATCTGGTCGGGTCTGCCTTTCTCCATGCCTCTGCTCTTAGCTACCGTACTGCGACATCCCCCACAGCAATCATCATCAATGAGCAGAATATGGAGCCATTATCAGTAATGTACACGCCAGTATTAGCAATTCACATGTCTTTAGCACTTTACAATCTGTGAAGCACTTGGGTGTATACTATGCTGCTTGATGTTTATCACAGCCCTGGAAAGTAGGTACCATCCCCTGCAATTTTACAAGGGGGAAATTGGTGTTCAGATATTTGCTTAATGTCATCTCACTAGTGAACGGTGGGAGGGTTGGACTCAGTGAGGCCTCCGAGCTGTCAAATTCATTTTCTATCCACCACCACAAGCAAGCTTCCTGAACACCTTGCTGAGAGCAGGGTGTCGAGGGAACAACAGTGTGAAGATACAGATATTACACACATAGGTATACATACATATATACACACGCATACATACATATATGCGTGTGTGTATACTTAAAGTAAATTTGTTTTTTTGAGACAGTCTCGCTCTGTCACCCAGGCTGGAGTGCAATGATATGATCTTGGCTTACTGCAACTTATACCTCCCAGGTTCAGGCGATTCTCCTGCCTCTGCCTCCTGAGTGGCTGAGATTATAGGCGCCCGCCACCACACCTGGCTCTTTTTTGTTGTTCTTGTTACTTTTAGTAGAGACAGGGTTTCACCATGTTGGCCAGGCTGGTTTCGAACTCCTGACCGCAAGTGATCCACCCACCTCGGCCACCCAAATTGCTAGGATTACAGGTGTGAGCCACCACACTTGGCCCTAAAGCAAATTTTTAAACTAAAGAAAAACCAAATAAAAAGCTGAATGTAGTTTTACTCTAAAACTTAAAAATCTTTTTAAAAACTTTTTTAAAAGCTCAGTTTAAGTTTGGATCAGGACCGTGACCCCAGTCTGATAGGATAGCACTAAAACAGCTACCAAAGGCACAAATTGGATTTGTCCTGTGCTCAGCTGACTCTGAGCTTTGCCTCTGCTTTTCTTTCAATATGGAACACTCCTCTCTTCCACCTTATCTGTCAAAACAGAGTTCATCCTTCCAGACCGAGTGCAAACATCACTCCTGTCACATTGCCTCTCTTAATCTGCCAGCAAGAAGGGAATTCTTCCTCTGAGTTTCTGAGCACTTTTTTTTTCAAAGCTAAAATTAATTTAACTTTATTATCATTTTTACTTTTTAATTAAGTTTATAGAATGTACAAAACCTTAAAATACAATTTATAAAAGTTGTTGGCCAGGCACAGTGACTCACAACTGTAATCCCAGCATTTTGGGAGGCCAAGGCGGGAGGATCTCTTGAGCCCAGGCGTTTAAGACCAGCCTGGGCAACATGGCGACACCCTGTTGTCGGGGACCGGCACGTCTGCCAGGAGGCTCCCGGCCTGCAGGAGGCCTCACCCCAACTCGGAGATGTTCACAACCTGGAGGAGAGAGTGCACGGAAGAGAAGACAGACAGACAGACAGACAGACAGACAGTGGGGTCTGGAGGACTACCCAGGCAAGGCCAGAACAGTGTGCCAGGATAGCGAGTTTATTGTGTGCATAAGTCTGATTATATACCTTTTAGTTCTTCTTTGATGACACAAGTTACATTAAATAGTAAATACAGGAATACGGGAACAAAAGAACAAAACGTTTACAGAGACAGGAATTACCATATCAGGCCCGCTTGGGGTAAACAGAGCCTTAAAATGTTTACAGAGACAGGGATTACCATATCAGGCCCACTTGGGGTAAACAGAGCCATAAAACGTTTACAGAAACAGGGGTTACCATATCAGGCCCGCACAATGACTCATGAAACC
>CAUYLG010062351.1:0-13838 GCA_963573385.1 Cacajao melanocephalus
TCCCTTCTTCCCTCCTTCCCTCCTTCCCTCCTTCCCTCCTTCCCTCCTTCCCTCCTTCCCTTCCCTTCCTTCCCCTCCCCTCCCCTTCCCTTCCCGTCCTTCCTTTCTTTCTTTTTCTTTTTTTCAAACATGGTCTTGTTCTGTTGCCTAGGCTGGAATGCACTGGCATGGTCATAGCTCATTGCAGCCTTGACCTCCTAGACTCAAGTGATCCTCTGGCTGCAGCCACCCAAGTAGCTGGGACACCATGCCTGGCTAATTTATTTTTAATTTCTTTGTAGAGATAAGATCTCACTATGTTGCCCAGACTGATTTCCAACTCCTGAACTCAAGTGATCCTCCTGCTTTGGCCTCTCAAAGTGCTAGGATTATAGTCATGAGCCACTGTGCCCATCTGTCAGAGAGTTTCTGAATGAAATGAACATTTTCATCAGTAGACTGAGTAAAGCAGATTTTCCTTCCCAATGTGGGTGACCCAGAATAAAATAAAAATCCTAAGTAAAAAAGAGTTCTCTTAGCCTGACTCCCTTCTTCTCCTGCTTCTTTCTCCTTCTTTTGTCTTCAGCCTTAAAGTCAGACTGAAATTCATACCATCGGCTGTCCTGGTTCTCAGCCCTTTGGACTCAGGCTGGAATGATAACATTGCCTCTCCTCAGTCTTCAGCCTGTTTACCGCAGATTTGGGATTTCCCAGCTTCCATAAATGTGTGAGCCAATTCCTTATAACAATATCTCTGTCTCTCACTATATACATATATGTGTGTGTGTATATATATATGTATATATATATATATATTTTTTTCTCTATAAAATCCGAATATAACTTAACATTCTTTTGACAGTGTTTTTGGTAGGGCATTTTTTAATTTAATGAAATTAGCTAGTTAATTATTTCTCTAATGGATCAAGACTTTGAAATTGTTTCTAAAAACCATTGCCATACCCAAGAGATCATTTAGATTTTCTTCTGTGTTCTCTTCCAGGAATATAGCATTGCATTTTACATTTAGGCCTGTAAGCAATTTTAAACTAATTTTTGTGAAGATTTAAAGGTCTATGTCTTTTTTTATTTTTATTTTTTGCATTTGAATGTCCAAGAATTTGAAACATTTATTGAAAAGATCATCTTTTCTCCATTATATTGCCTTTACTCTTTTGTAAAAGATCTGTTAATATTTATATGAGTCTATTTCTGGGTTGACTATTCTGTTCCATTGATCTAGTTGTCAGTTTTTTCCCCAACAGCACATTGTCTTTATTACTGTAGCTTTATAGTAAATCTTGAAGCTGGGTACTGTCAGTTCTTTAATTTTGTTCTTATACTTTAATATTGTGTTGGCTACTCTTCCTTTTTTTCTTCTCTATATAAACTTCAGAATCAGTTTGCAATGTCTACATAATAACTTGCTGGGATTCTGACTGAAATTGTGTTGAATCTAAAGATTAAGTTTGGAAGAAGTGACATCTTGACAATACTGTTTTTTATTCATGAACATGGAACATATCTTCATTTATTTAGTTTTCTTTCACTTCTTCATCAGAATTTTGTTGTTTTCTTCATATCAATCTTGTACGTATTTTGTTAGACCTATATCTACATATTTTATTTTTTTGGATTGCTAATGTAAATGGTATTGTGTGTTTAATTTCAAATTCCACTTGTTCATTATTGATATGGAGAAAAGCATTGGCTTTTGTAAATTAAACTTGTTTTCACAACTTTGTTATGATAACTTATTAGTTTCATGAGTATTTTTTGTCAATTCTATTAAATTTTCTACATAAATAAGGTCATCTGCAAACAAAGAGTTTTTATTTCCTACTTCACAATGTGTATATCTTTTTATTTTTTTTCTTGTTTTATTGTATTGGCAAGAACTTCCAGTATAATGTTGAAAAGGAGTGGTCAGAGGTGACATCTTTGCCTGTTCCTGTCTTAGCGAGAAAACATATACTACCTTACCATTGAGTATAATGTTAGCTGTAGGTTTTTTGTAGATGTTCATTTTCAAGTTGAAAAAGTTCACCTTCTATTCCTAATTTGCTGAGTTTTTATCATGAATGGGTGTTGAATTTTTTCAAATGTTTTTCTGCATCTATTGACATAAGCATGCAATTTTTCTTCTTTAGTCTGTTGATGTGATAGATTACATTGATTTTTGAATTTAGAATCAGCCTTGCATATCTGATATGTCACTTGATCATAATGTATAATTCTTTTTATACATCGTTACATTATATTGCCTAATATTTTGTTGAAGATTTTTACATCAATTCTCGTGAAAGATAGTGATCTGTTGTTTTACTTCCTTATCACATAAGGTTTTGAATTAGGGTAATACTGAACTAATAGGATGAGTTAAAAAGTAGTCCCTCTTCTTCTGTCTTCTGGAAGATATTGTAGAGAATTGTATCTTTCTTAAAATTTTGGTATATAATTCATCAGTGAACTCATTTGGTTCTGGTGTTTCTTGTTTGAAAAGTCATTAATTATTAATTCAATTTCTATAATCAATATAAGTCTGTTTAACTCACTTATTTCTTTTTATATGAGTTTTGGGAGATTGTGGCTTTCAATAAATTGATCCACTCTATTTAGGTTACCAAATTTGTGAACATAATGTTGTTTATAATATTATTTTATTATACTTTTAATGTCTATGGCATAGGTAGTGATGTCACATATTTTATTTCTGATATTGGTAATTTTTGTCCTTCATTGTTTTTCCTAGCCGGGATAGAGAATTATCTGTCTTATTGATTTTTTTTCTAATAACTAGTTTTAGGTTTTATTTCTTTTTTCTATTAATTTTCTTTGTTTCCATTGATTTATACTTTCAGTTTTTTTTTTTTCTGTTTTTCTTCTTACTTTGGGTTTAAATTGCTGTTCTTTTTCAGTTTCTTAAGAAGATAGCTTTGATTACTGATATTTGGTCTTTCTTCTTTTGTATTAAATGCATTCAGTGCTGTAAATTTCCCTATAAGCACTGCTTTCACTGCATCTGACAGATTTTGGTATGTTATATTTTCATTTTTATTTTATTTAAAATATTTTTAAATTTTTAAAAATATTTCTTCATTGATTCCTATGTAATTAAAAAGTATGTAGTTTAATCTTCAAGGTTTTCTCTTTTGGTATTTTTTAGTTTTCTTTCTGTTACTGGTTTGTAGCTTAATTCCACTGTGGTCTGAGAGCAGACATTGCATAATTTATACTCTTTACAATTGCTTAAGATGTATTTTATGGCCCAGAATGTGGTCTGTCCTATGACTATTCCAGGTGAGTTTGAGACGAATGTGTATTCTACCGTTTTTGTTTGAAGTAGTCTACAGATGGCAATTTTATCCAGTTGATGGATGATGCTGTTGAGTTCAACTATGTCCTTAACAATTGTCTCCCTGTTGAATCTGTCTATTTCAGAAAGTGGGGTACTAAAGGCTCTACCTATATAGTGGATTTATTTTTACTTTCATTTCTATCAGTTTTTGCCTTGTGTATTTTGATACTCTACTTTCATGCACATACCCATTAAGAATCGTTACATCTTTTTAGCGAATTGACCTATCTATCATTAAGAAATGTACCTCTTTATATCTGAAACCTTCTATTACTCTAAAGTTTGATCTATCTGAAATTAGTATACTCACGCCTGTTTTTTATTTTGATTAGCATTAGTGTGATGTATCATTCTTCATCTCTTCAATCTACATAATATTTTTATATTTAAACTGGTTTTGTATTAAACAATATATAGTTGGGTCTATATGATTTTTTATAGACTCTGACAATATGTGTTTTATTGGTATACTTTGACCATTCATGTTTAAAGTGATTATTGATATAGATGGATGTATTAGTTCATTCTCACACTGCTATAAAGAACTTCCTGAAATTGGGTTATTTATAAAGGAAAGAGGTTTAATTGACTCACAGTTCAGCATGGCTGGAGAAGCCTCAGCAAACTTAAAATCATGGTGGAAGGCAAAAGAGAAACATGAACCTTCTTCACATGGTGACAGTAGAGACAAGAATGAAGAGTGAAGGGGGGAAGCCCTTTATAAAACCATAAGATCTTGTGATAACTCACTCATTATCATGAGAATAGCATTGGGAAAACTGCCCCCACAATCCAGTTACCTATACCTAGCCTCTCCTTTGACATGTGGAGATTATAAGGATTATAATTCAAGATGAGATTTGGGTAGGGACACAAAGCCTAACCAAATCATTCTGCCCCTTGCTCTTAAATCACATGTCCCTTTGACATTTCAAAACCAATTATGCCTTCCCAACAGTCTCCCAAAGTCTTAATTCATTTCATTATTAATCTAAAATCTAAGTCCAAAGTATCATCTGAGATTAGGCAAGTCCCTTCTGCCTAGGAGCCTGTAAAATCAAAAGCAAGTTAATTACTTCCAAGATACAGTGGGGTCTGGGCATGGGGTAAATGTTCCCATTCCAAAAGGGAAAATTAGCAAAACAAAGGGGCCACAGGTCCCATGCACATCTGAAATCTAGCCGGGCAGTTATTAAACCTTAAAGTTCCAAAATGATCTTCTTTGACTCCATGTCTCAGATCTAGGTCATGCTGATGTAAGAGGTGGGTTCTCATGGCCTTGAGCAGCTCTGCTCCTGTAGCTTTGCATAGTATAGCAACCCTTCTGGCTGCTTTTATGGGCTGGCATCTAGTGTCTGCAGCTTTTTCAGGTGCATAATGCAAGCTGTTGATGGATATACAATTCTGGGGTCTGGAGGATGATAGCAGTCCTCTTCTTACAGCTCCACTAGGCAATGCCCCAGTGGGAACTCTGTGTGGGGGCTCCAGCCCCAAATTTCCCTTCTGCAGTGTCCTAGCAGAGGTTCTCAGTGAGGGCTGTACTCCTCCAGCAAAATTCTGTCTAGACATCCAAGTATTGCCATACATCCTCTGAAATCTAGGGTGAGGTTCCCAAATCTTAATTCTTGTCTCCTGTACACTTGCAGGCCCAACACTATGTGTAAGCCACCAAGGTTTTGGGCTTGAACCCTCTAAGCAATGGCCTGAGCTGTAAATTAGCCCCTTTTAGCCTTGGCTGGGGCATAGGGCACCAAGTCCCCAGACTGCACAAAGGAGCAATGCTCTGGGCTCAGCTCACAAAACCATTTGTCCTCCTAGGCCTCCAGCCCTGTGATGGGAAGGACTGCCATGAAGAAGACCTCTGATATGCCCTGGAGACATTTATGCCATTGTCTTAGCAATTAACATTGAGCTCCTCATTATTTGTGCAAATTTCTGCAGCAGGCTTGAATTTCTCCCCAGAAAATGGGTTTTTCTTATCTATCGTATTGTCAGGCTGCAAATTTTCCAAACTTTTATGTTCTGCTTCAAGTTCAAAGTTCCATGGAACTCTAGGACAGGGGCAAAATGCTGCATGTCTCTTTGCTAAAGTATAGTGAGAGTGACTTTGCTCTAGTTCCCAGTAAGTTCCTCATATCCATCTGAGACCACCTCAGCCTGGACTTCATTGTCCATATCACTATTAGCATTTTGGTCAAAACCATTCAACATATCTCTAGGAAGTTTCAAACTTTCCCATATCTTGCTGTCTTTTTCTGAGCCCTTCAAACTGTTTCAACCCCTACCTGTTACCCAGTTCCAAAGTTGTTTCCACATTTTGGGATATCTTTATAGTGGTACCCCACTCTCTGTGGTACGAATTTATTATTCTGTTCTCACACTGCTACAAAGAACTTCTCAAGACTGGGTAATTTGTAAAGGAAAGAGTTAATTAAATCACAGTTCTGCATGGCTAGGCAGGCCTCAGGAAACTTACAATCATGGTGGAAGGCATCTCTTCACACCATGATTGAGAAGTTGGCAGGAGAGAGAATGAGTGTTGAGCGAAGGGGGAAGCACCTTATAAAACTATTAGATCTTGTGAGAACTCACGCACTATTATGAGAACAGCATGGGGGAAACTACCCCCATGTGCCCCCATGATCCAATTACTTCCACCTGGTCTTTCCCTTGACATGTGGAGATTATAATGATGAGATTTGGGTGGGGACATAAAGCCTAACCTTATTAATGGACTAATATCTACCATATTTGTTCCTGTTTTTTATTCTTTGTCCTTGTTCTTTTTTTCTATTGTGTGTTGTACTCTTTTACTGCCTTTTGTTATTTTAGTGAGCATTTTATGTGATTCCACTTTCTCCCCTTTTTAGCATATCAATTAAACTTCATTTCTTATTTTTTGAAATGGTTGTCCTAGAGTTTCTAATATACCTTCAGAAATCATCCAAATCTACTTTCAAATGACTCTATCTTTTCATGGATATTGCAAGTCACTTATAAAAACAAAATAATCCTCATTCCCCTATCATAGCTGACATTCATTTTATTTATACATAAATATAGATGTATACATGTTGTATATATATTATATACATATGCATACATAGTCAAACATTGTTGCTGTAATTATTTTGAACTATTATCTGTTACATAAATTAAGAAGAATAAAAATAAAAATTTTATTTTTTTTTTACTTATTTTTTCTCCAGTGATTTCCCTTTCTTTATGTAGTTCTGAGTTTCTTCATTATGTAATTATCCTTCTCTCTGAAGCCTTTTAAAAAATATTTCTTGCAAGACAGGTCTACTAGTAACAATTTCTCTCTCTTTTTGTTTGTCTGAGAAACTATTTTTTCTCCTTCACTTTTGAAGGATAATTTCCTAGGGTACAAAATGCTAGGTTGGTAGTTGTTTTTCTCTTAACACCTGAAGTATTTTGCTTCTACTCTCTTCTTTCTAGCATTGTTTCTTATAAAAAGTCAGTTATATTTTTTATTTTTGTCCCTATATGAGTAAATCCTTTTTTTCTGGTTTCTTTCAAGATTTTTTTCTGCAGTTTCATTAATGTGTAGGTTTTTTTACTTTGTGTTTTCATTTATGCTGCTTTGTGTTCTCTTGGCCTCCTGGCCTGTAGCATGGTATTGATGACCTTTGGCAATTTGTACATTACAGTTTTTCTATCCTGGTCTTGATTTTTGTGAAGATGTCTGGTCTGGTACTTGTGAACATTTCTGCTCTTGCAAGTTGTGATTCTCTTTATTTGCCTGTTTCTACAGTTTTGGGGGGCAGTGGTTTACACTGTGACCTTATTTCTCTAACAAAAGAACAGTTGTTGATTTTTTATTTTGTTTAGATTTTTACTTGTGTTAAGACAGACCGATTACTTCTAAGCTCCTTATATGTCAGACTGGACACAAGTTTTTTGTTTTTTCTTAGTAGATTATTATTTATTTTAGCCCCATTTACTTCAAGAATTAGCCCGCATAACATTTCCTGGATTCATATTATTTTCAATAGCAGGTTTCGACTTGATTATAAATGTCTAAATCAGTTTACTTTTTTCATCTTATTTGTTAACAGAAAAAAAGTCATACAAGTGATAATGTTGGCAATGGTCATTAGCATTTGGTATTATCAAGTTCATAGTCTTTCTATAAGAATCGATTTTTGATATTTTGAAGTTCATAAATGTATTTAATAGTATCCAATTATGTTTATAATGTACATTTAGTAATCGTTATAGGCAATAAAAACAGACTAAAAATGGTCAGAACTGATAAAACAGAATGACATCTAAATGAGACTTTGGTTGGGTAGTAGTATCTATTAATTGTTGCTATAATTAGATAAATTTACAGAGCATAAATTTAAAGAACAGGACTTCCATTTACTATTTGAATATATTGAAAATATTTTAGAGAAAAAGCACCTTAAAATGTTGGAAAAAATGCAACAGCTTTTTAAAGTAATTTGTGCTTGTAGGAAAATAAATTTCCTTGTTTTCTAAGTTATGAATACCAGAGAGTTTAGTGTATGCAAAATGATTGTTTCAAACTCAGTGGAGTTTTTACCTGAGGATTCCCAGAGATTAAGATTGACTGTTGGAACATGAATTAACAATATAAAATTACCAATTGTATCTGGAATCAAGCTATTGTAAGTAAAAGTCAGCAGAAACTATGAACAAAATATTTGAATGTGTAAGTATTAAAATTATCAAGTAGAGATAGAAAATCTCTCTAAACATTTAAAGAAAAGTAAGACGAAATTCTTCCTTGTAATTAAGAAAGATTAGACCATCAAAAATTACAAAGCAGATTTGAGAAAATAAAAATATATAACTTTCAGAAATTAAAAAAAAAAGAAATTCGAACTATTAACTTAATGGTTAGTATAATCCATTAATTATACATTATTAAAAGTAGTGTATACATTTAATATATACATATATAAATGTATACCTTTTTCAAGTACACTTGAAAACTAATAAAAGGAATTATCTAGAATAAAATATAAAAATGAAGCTGAAAATATGAAAGAAAAGTTAAGGAACACAAAATGACAACATGTTTAATTGGTATTCTACAAGAAGAAAATAAAGAGAGGACATTTTTAAAGAAGAAAGTAAATTGATTCTGACCACCTCTCAGAATTGATGAAAGGAGAAGTCTTAACTACAGGTGATATGGTACCTACAGTATTTGCTTATAAAATAAGAAGTTTAAACTGACTGTTTCTTTTAGCTACAGATAGCATTATTCTAAATGCTTTGTTCTAATGCAGTGGCCAATACTGGTATGACATGTCGTGGGTGCTTAGCAACTGTTTGTTAACTGAATGGCTGTAGTCTCTTCATTGTATCTCCGTCCATCATAGCCACAAATGATATAGTAGGACTTTATGGAGAACAATTATTATGATGTATATAAAAATAATTTAAAATTGTAAAGTAGTATATACATATACTATTCATAATAGTGATAGAAATACTTTAGCAATAGTAAAGGCAAGAGTGCTACACTTGCTTTGAAATAATTCTAAATTGTAAATTATACTTTAATCTGAATGTAAGGCTAGGCTCTTGTGAGATATAAAAGTCCCCACACCCACTTTATGCATGCCCAGTGGGATTATCTGATCTCATAATGGTATCAGGTATATTTAGAGATTATTATTTATTAGCTTTCTACTTATTGAGCAAAGATTTCATGCACTATACCGGGCAATGGGGAGATTGCAAAAATCATTTAAGTATGGTCCTTGCCTTTGAGAACTTCCAGTTCAGCAAGAGAGATAGAGCTAATATGATGTAATTGTTGAGATATATGAAATATTTTACTCCTGAGAGGTCTTATGCAACTCAGATTTTGTTCCTGCTACCTCTTCTGCTTCATAACTTTAATTATGGTATAACCCAACTCCTCATACTTGCCACTGTCTTCTTTCCTGCCTTTTACCTTATAATACTCTTTTACGATGAAGTTTAGGCATCACTTTGGCCACAAAACCTTCCCAATCACCAATCATCCTACCTCCCACACTGGGTTAAATATTCTTCACTCACTTTTAGAACACCCAGTTCATACTTTTCTGGTTGCTCATTATATTATGATCGTACATTCATACCCATGATTAGATTGTGAGTTCTTCAAGAGTAGGGATGCTACCTCATACAGCTTTTGCACCCATCATTTATTCAAGCATCCAACACTTGGTAATAACTCAGTAAATACCTACTGAAATGAAATTTTAAAACCTCAGCTTGGGAGAAAAGATAAATTACCTACAGTGGAATTACATTAGAATAAGTGGATTATTAGAGCAACAATAGAAACCAAAACTATTTTGAGATAAAATACAAGTTAACATAGCTAAATGATTTAAGAAAGAAGAAAAATATAGAGACAAATTGAAAATGGAAAGCTTATCACCATCCAAATATTCTAAATGGATGCTTGAAAGGTATTCTTTGCAAAAAAGAAAAATGACTTCAAAAGGAAGTAGTGAGGTGCAAGGAAAAAGTAGCAAAGATGAAGTTAGTAAACATATGAGTAAAATTTAGACAAACATTGGCCATATAACACAATAATAATGAATAATATTGGGAGGCTAATGAAAGGTATTAAAACCATGTAACATAATATGTAAGAATAGAGAACATAATTGTTTTTATACTGTTTTAAGATCCTTGTATTTTGCGTATGTATAATAAAAATTTAGGATAAGCATTAAGAATTAAAACACTATATAATTTCCAAATGAACTGACTGGAAGATGAAGCTAAAAATCAATGCATGATAATGCAAAAACAAAAGCATAGAAAACAGGATACTGAGCACAAGAGAACATAGTAGAAATAATTACATAAACATAAATTGACCAATACATTAAGAGTTAGAGATTAAATGAAAAATTAAGTAGCAGAAGAATGCATATAATATGAAGCTATATATATATACATTTTATAAACATGCAAAGAAGGTACTGCTCTTTATGAACTATACAGCTCTAATAAAAATAACGAAATTTCTGAATAATAAATTTTTCACATAGGCCAGTGATTTTTTCTTAGGAGTACACTGAGTGCTTCATACATGATGCCCATTAGTTACTTCTTCATGCCTTTCATAGATGGGAAACATTTGCTAATAGGTAGGTGAAAACCCAGATTGGATTTTAATCTGCTTTTAAGTCAAGAGGTTGCTGTACTCAGTAATATTGAACATGGTAATTTCAATTATCAAAAACCATCTATGTATTGTAATATTTCCACTGTGTGTATTTTAGTTTTTTAGCCATCCGCTACTTTAATGCTTGATGTAGTATCTTGGAATTTTGGCTTGAAACATGACAAGAGCAAAGAAACTAATTTTCATAAGCAGCATCTTAGAAGTTGAGACACATCTTAGATCTGAAAGATGAGAAATGGCCTCAGCTGTGAAAAAACTGGAATGTAGAAAAACATTTAAGGTAGTGTCTGGTTACAAGGATTTTCTATCTTCTTATTGCTCATTTTTAAGGGTATGATTTTTTAGGGAATTTGAAGAGTAGAATGCATTCCCCTATTTTCCCAGTTTCCAAAATTGCAATCTGCACCATCTGTATTAAATGACACTATTTGCCCAACGGAGCAATAGTGTTTGTTATATTAGCTTTTGTGAGATATATCACTTGTTGCAATCCTCCAGTTCAACTAACATGAAATTCTTACCATCCTATCATTCCTTAGACTAGTTTGAGTGTTGACAGAATGTTCACCAAAATCACTTCGGAGCCTGACACATAACACCCAATCAATGGTCTTCCTTTCTGCTCAATTTTTCTTTCTTCTGAAATACATTCCTTTACTTTTTGGATATTGATGAACAAAGGCTTTATTTTATTGCTTGTTTTCCAGTAACTTCAGAAAATTAATGGAAATATTTATGAAACTTTTTTGTTATGATTATAAATATGACATTTGGTTTGCTTCATTACTCATCCTGTAGACACAAAGGAATGACTGAGGATAGTAAGAGAGTATTAACTGCTACAATCTAATAAGTTTTAATAATTGTTTGTTTACCCAAAACTAGTGCATGTTGCTTACAGAAAAATTAGAATGTATAAAAACTAAAATATGAATCTAATCTTACCATCCAACAATAACCACTGATGATCCCAATGGTAGTTTTCAAATGAAATTCTTTGATTTGCAACCAGGCATAATGGACGAATAGAAAAATATCTAGATATAGAAATATCTACATATATCATTTCTATTCATCAATTCATCTTTCTATTTATTGCTCAATCTTTTATCCATATCTCTTAATTTCACATTTGTTTTGTAATTTTTATTTTCTACATAGCCACAATATTTTGAGCACTTCTACAAAATTTTGACCAATTTATTATTGAGACAATGGAGAGTGATTCTCCTGTTGGGCCTACAAATGTAGCTATAAGTTGCTTCAAGAGGAAACATAGAAGAAAATTTAAAATTTATATGGAAATTTTACAGATAAATATATTTATACCTATAATTAATTTTACCTATAGTCTTAGAATGTAAAACTGTAAATCAACAAAGAATCTTTTGCAATTAGAGGGTAAACTTGTTTTTTAAGATAATTTTACAATTGTTTCAAAGTTATAAGTTGTATATAAATTTGAAAGTAAGAATTTTATGTTTCAACTTTGAAGTAAGATGCCTTTATCATAATAATCTGATTTACAGGTGAGTATCTGTGCTGTTGGTGATAACATACCTTGAACTCTGAAGTTGTTTGATTTGTGATTTTTTATGAACTCTTTGTCTTTTAGATTTAGTATTTTTAGACCCACTTGCAACATTTTAAAAAATCCAATTTGGTTAGTCATGTATACCCTGTTCTAAAAATGTTCACCTTTTTATTATTTATGCTAGGTTAATGAAACTCTGCTAGGATATATTAAAGTTCATGTACATAATAATGATTTATTGATAAAAGGTAGAAATGTTGCACATTTTTCAGGACACTGACTTTAAAAAAATTGTACAAAGAAGATAACAGAAATAATATTATAAACCTATTTCCTTGAATAAGTACTACTACATAGATTGCCACGTTGAATTCAACTTTATTTTAGGGACTATAATCAATAGTCAAATAGAAGCTTACTTGGATTTGAGGAATTTCATATTCAAGTTTTTAACACTTCCTTGACAAAATAAGGATCTGAATAAATCAACTACAGAACAAAGAAATCCATCAAGACAGACATACGTTATGAATTTTTTAGAGGTTATTAAAACTACATTTTCCCTATTGTTTTCCCTTCAATTTCCTGAAAACTTTAGAGTAACAAATTTTTCCTTGTTCTAATTTTCTATTTTTGAAGGTTATAAGGATATAAGTTAGAAACATGCTATTTTCAAGTGTGTTTGGTAAGGAATGTTATTATTGCATGCTTTTCCAGGACTTTTTAAAGTTAGAAATTGGATAAAACACAACATTTAAAAGAGGCAAAGATGTTAGTTGAACAGGACACTTTCTAAAAGTGAGCTGCTCAAGCAGTAGTCTGATTCACATGAGTTTACAAAAAATATTTCCTTAAATTTGGAAGAGAGAGATGCTCTAACAATAAATCCTTTTTTCGGTGCAATAAAATCAATAATAGAGTTCTAAGACAAAATTAATAACACAATTTTATACTAAATTAGTCTAATTAATGGAAACTATTGGTTTTATACTAATCTATAGTATATTATAAATTTATAAATTAATAATAAATTATAAATTGATAATAAATTATAAACTAATTTATAATTTATATTTTTAGAATATAGCAATTTAACCATTTGGGCCACTCAATTGTTCTGATGTGATTACATTTAAAACATTCATTAGGACACATACCATTAGAAAGATGCCAATAAAACAAATCAAATGCAGGGTTTCCTTGCTCATTTTCAATATTAGCTTAAACTTTTCCTCATGTTTTTCATTGCATGAGACTGTGTCCTAGTAGAGAATGAATGTGATTCTGAGGCAAACACTCTTGAATTAAAATCACTGTTTTCTTGATTAACAGTGTATGACCTTGAGCAAAAATACTTTCTCATTCTCAGTTTTATCACATGCAAAACAACAACAGTGGCAATAATACTACCTTTCTCTCAAAGGATTGAATTATATAACCTATAAAAGCACAATGGATAACCCTAACACATATATATTTGATAGAGGGTCTTCCATAGATGTTTCACAGGTGTTATTGCTTCCATAGGTATCTCAGACTTGCATTGCTTACATTGTTTGATTTTCTTTTTCTTTTTTTTTTTTATTTTTGAAAGAAAGAAAAAGAGAGGAAAGAAAGTGAGAGTGAAAGAAAGTTAAAAAAAGAATGTAAGAGAGAAAGAAAGAGGAAGAGAAAGAGGGAGAGAGAATGAGATTCTTGTTCTATTGCCCAGGCTAGAATGCAGTCTAAAAATGGGTATTAAAAACCTCTTTTATGCCAATAATTGTACTTAACAATGG
>CAUYLG010062353.1:0-45721 GCA_963573385.1 Cacajao melanocephalus
CAACCCTTTAACCATAAAATTCCTCATTCTTTTTTAAAATCAAAACCGCAAATTTGGCAAAAATTCAAAAAAACAAACAAAAAAAAAAAAAAAAAAAAAAAAACCCAGTATAAGAAACAAAGTTTAAGAGTTAAAAGAAAATCTTCTAGCGACTGAGATGTTTGAAAGAGTCATCTTTGGATCAAGATCATCTATGGATCTAAATGAAATGAGAGATCTTGGAATTAGAGCTACTTTAAAGGTGCCTCAAAGTTAAAAGGTTTTCTTGTCTCCTGTTTCTATGTAAAACTGAGATTAACAGTAATTGCAGTTTTTTATTTTAGATGGAGTCTTGCTCTGTCACTAGACTGGAGTGCAGTGGTGCGATCTTGGCTCACTGCAACATCCACTTCCTGGGTTCAAGCTATTCCCCTGCCTCAGCCTCCCCAGTAGCTGGGACTGCAGGTGTGTGCCACCACGCCCAGCTAATTTTTTGTATTTTAGTAGAGATGGGATTTCACCATGTTGGCCAGGATGGTCTGGATCTCCTGGCTTTGTAATCTACCCGCCTTGGCCTCCCAAAGTGCTGGGATTGCAAGTGTGAGCCACTGTGCCTGGCCAACAGTAATTGGATTTTATGTGAAGATAAAACTGTAATCTTTATTAATTTGGATAAGTAAAGACCAGTACTGAATTGGGATGGAGTGATGGGTCTTTGATATTGAGCTAAGTAATTTCTTCCTTTATCAGAGCATGAAAATTAAAAAGTATTCCACCATAAATAATTTAGGACTATATATTAAATACACATTGGCACAGATTATAAATTTTAGACCAGTTTCAGTAGAGAAAATTTTAGTAATTTTCAACTACTTGAAAAGGGTCGTCATACTTTCTAAAATGTGACAGTCTTTTATTATTATTTTTAGAGACTTAAAACTTTTTGGTATACAGAGCTCCTGCCCTTGGTAATGCATTTAATAGACAAGTATAGAAGTCTAAAATTCCATCTGTGTGGTTAGTGAACTCATTTTAAGCAGATTGTGACTGACTTACTCATATTTATATTTCATCAGCACCTTATACACAGCAACACTTAATATATGTTCATCAAATTTTCAAACAAGCTTAATATTACAAAGTATCCCATGTTTTGTTAAAGAGTTAGAACTTGGAATATCTATGATATCTATGACTTCTTGCTGTATTTTAGCTTTGCTGTCTCATGCAGAACAGTCAGAAATAGTTGTGGTAGCAGTTGCTTTTATTGCTAGTTATCCTTCACATTTCTAGCTGTTTCTAAGTGAAAATAGAGGTACCATGGTGTTTCTGTAGTTTATTTACAAGAAAGGAGGATAAATATAACCTATCAAACTATTTTTTTGGCTCAATTTTTCCAGACAAGAAATGGCAAAACTATAGAGTACAATAATCTCTATTTTCAGTAGTAAAAAAATTCTTGCTTTCTCTAAAGCATGGCTAATTTTATAGCTGTATTATTTCTTTTTATTTTTAGTGTTTTTTTTAAACCAAAATGTTAAATTATGCTTTCATTTTGGCTAATGCATTATATAAGACTGTTTACATTCAAAGCACAGTTTTCCTGTACAGTTATGGGAAGGTGACTTAGAGTGTCAATTAATTTTTTTCTTTCTTAACTTAAAGGCATTGGTTATAAATTCAAAGAGATTGAAAAGATTGAAGAGGGCCAAACACTGATGATTTGTGGAAAAGAAATAGAAGTCATGGGTGTCATCTCTCCAGATGACTTCAGCAGTGGCAGGTGTTTTCAGCTTGGAGGAGGAAGTACTGCTATCTCTTGTTCTTCTCTGGCTGCCAGGAAATGTTTCTCTAACCCTTTCAAAAGTGTTTGTAAACCAAGTTCAAAGGAAAATAGACAGAATGATTTCCAGAATTGCAAACCACGCCATGACCCATATATGCCAAGTAAGATTTTAAAAATAATTTGAATTTTCTGTTTTTACTGTCAAAGGATTTTTTGTTTGTGTGAATTTGAAGTTTAAATTTTGTTTTAAAAGTTTTAGGTGAAAGTATACATTATTCTTGAGATATATAATCTGATGTAAGGGATAATGTTGAAATCAAATAACGATATAGTTTGGGAATTATTTCATATGTAAATAAATAATCCCAAGACTATAGTAATAAAAATACTGTACATGTGTTGAAGGAAACATATCTAAATTGTATGTATATACATACACATACATATGTATAATTTTGAATAAAATCTGACATTTTAGTAAGGAGACAAATAAATTTGTGAATCTGGACTATGATTATACTAGTTTCAGGACTGTATGCCTTGATCATAGGCATTAGTGTATAAAAATAATAAATGGTAAGATGTCGTACAAAGTCCATATTTTTCTGGTAAAAATTCCACTCAATCAGTTAATTTTCACACTGATGAATCCAATTTTAAAAATTACATTAAAAAAAAAGAAACATAGCTTGTATCTGATTGTTCTTTTATTTGACTGTTCATTCAGCAGGTATTTCTTGATTGCCTTTTATGTGTTGGGCCTAAAGGTAAAACTGTCATCACAGAGCTTCTCATTTGGTGAGGGGAAGGACAAGTAATCTGAATGAAAGTATAGTATAGTAGATGTGAAAGTTGAGAGATAGAGGTGACTTCTTTCCTAACAACAGCAAGATAAAATTATATGAAGTAATACTTATTTTTCCCCATTGCAAGTATTATGGAAACATAAGTTTTGAAGTAAAGAGGCCTTTGAGATCATTTAGATTAGAATTTTCACTTTGCATTTGAGGAAATTGAGGCCCAAGAAAGTGAACCAACTTACCTAAAAATAAATAATCAATGGCATTATTGGGACAAACACCCACGGTTAAAAATTCCTAGTTCTATATTAGCTTATCCCAAAGACTTAGTTGAAATATAGGGAGTGGAAGCTGATGCAGCTGAATTTTCTCTTTTTGTCCAAATATTTTGTCTGTTGCACCAGCTCTTTTAACAATCTCTCTCCTGTTTATTCTCCTTTTTCTTTGCACTTTTACCGTTATACAATAGAAGGCTGTGAAGAACTGAAAAGAATACTGTGCTTATTCAAATATCTGAGTTAGAATCACGGTTTTGCCACTGAACTAACTGGTTCTTTGACCTCTTGGGAGTAGTCACTGATCTTCTTAAATGTTTTGCCTACTCCTGTGTAAAACGTGGGTCCTAATACCCACCATAGAGATTTAGAGTGTCTAGTATATACTCTTTTCCAGTAAATACTTGTTGCGGAAGTGGATGAAACATTTTAGTGGCATTTATGTGTTGTGTATATGTGTATGTAAATGTATATATATCTGTGTACATGTGAATTATATTTTTGTGTGTGTGTGTGTATAAAAGCACTTTGGGTAAATAGTAAATGGTTAATTATGCTCATGTATTTGTCTTATCATGCCAAGGATAGAATTAGGTTTGTAGACTTAAAACTAATGCCTGAGGCTGGGCTGAGTGTCTCAAGCCTGTAATCCCAGCACTTTGGGAGGCCGAGGCAGGTGAATCACGAAGTCAGGAGTTTAAGACCAGCCTGGCCAACATGGTGAAACCCTGTCTCTACTAAAAATACAAAAATTAGCTGGGCATGGTGGCATGTGCCTGTAATCCCAGCTACTCGGGAGGCTGAGGCAGGAGAATTTCTTGAACTGGGAGCCGGGAGGCAGAGGTTGCAGTGAGCCAAGTCTGAGCCACTGCACTCCAGCCTGGGCTACAGAGTAAGACTCTGTCTCAAAAACAAAAACAAAAACAAAAAAAACCTAATGCCTGATGTTAATTTTAAACAATTATCTTCATCACTGTAAAGATAAAGAAACATCTTAAAGTTTCAACTAGTGTTCTATTATTTTGACTGTTTAGGTTTCTCTTTCTTAAAGATGGGCCTTTTATTAGGTGATTTATAATCTTACAATCCTTTTTGCTTGGGCAGTATGTGATTTTTCACCTCTTATCTTCTCTTTTTCCTTGTTGTCCTTTTTAAAAGATAGAAAAATAATGGGGCCATTTCTTGATTGAAAATCCCCAAGGAGTACACTCTTACTTTGCTATGGTAATGTAGAGGAAAGCCAAGGACTAAATTTCCCAATTTTACTTCATAGTCCCCTACCTAACAAGAATTGACCTCAAAGATGAAAGTTCCTTTCAGTTACTCAGAAACCTAGGAAGATCCACAGAAAACTTATCCTCTGGGTAATTGTTAATGGTAAACATGACCGAACTCTTATTCCTGTGACAATATAGCTCCACACTGATGAATATTTACACAGTCTACTGGAATCTATTTCTTTTTATCTCCTCTTCTCATCTACTTATTCTTCTTTCTTTTTATTTTTTTATCTAATTCAATTTTTATAAACATGATGTAGACATGCAAATATATCGCCCAAATAATTTTGGTGGGTTTATTATCTAATTTCAGATTTATCAATTGAGACCTGCCTTCTAGTGATATTTGATTTTGCCTTTTTAGGTGATATTTTAGTAAATCTTTTAAATTGTGTTAGTATATTTTTGAAGAATTACATTGTTATTCTATGATGACTTCATGCTGCTTTAAAGAGGTTCATGAGGCCAAGCGAGGTGGCCCACACCTGTAATCCTAGCAATTTGAGAGGCTGAAGTGGGCAGATCACTTGAGGACAGGAGTTTGTGACCAGCTGGCCAACATTGTGAAACCCCACATCTACTAAAAATACAAAAATTAGCCAGGTGTGGTGGCACAAACCTGTAATCCCAGGTACTCGGGAGGCTGAGGCACGAGAATAGCTTGAACCTGGGAAACAGAGGTGGCAGTGAGCCGAGATCGCACCACTGCACTCCATCCTGGGCAACAGAGTGAGCCTCTGTCTCAAAAAAAAAAAAAAAGTTTTTGAGCTCTACATTCATGAATATAGTAATTAACTTCAAGCAAATAATGGTGGCTAAGTCAATGAAAAATGTATCATTTTTTCTCATTTCCAGTTAATAGAAGTAATGGTCATTGTTAGTGTGTATAGGACTGAACAGATAGAAACCCTGTATGTTAAATTTGGGGAGCCTTTTCAAATGAGAAGCTGTGAACATTGGCAAATGCATCTTGGCAAAATTCCGTCCTGTGCTTTCAGTTGGAAATAGTTCTCTTTGCTCTGAATAGTGAACTATTGAATGTTGTGGCTTACTCAATTCTTTACTAGACAATAGTGAATTTCAGTGCTTTCAAAGCACTTTTGGGTTTATGAAGTTTGGAAGCCTCTTTGTAATTATTTGCATGAAATTGTACATTAGTAAGGCATAAGATTTTCTTTTTAAATTTTGTGCCTTGGGTGACATTACTGTGACTAAATTTTGGATTTTTTGGGCCACAAATGATAGCAAACAGTTCTGTCTTAGGGTAATGAAAACAGGATAATGTTGGTTGCTGAAAAAGTGAAATTATAATACATTTATACTTGTACTTTTGCCATTTTTAAAGATTCCCTTGTTATGCCACGACCAGATAAGAATCACCAGCGGGTATTCAATAAGAACTGTTTACCTCTTGTGGATGTAGTGATTGATCCTTACCTTGTTTATCATCTTCGACCACATCAGAAAGAAGGAATCATATTCCTTTATGAATGTGTGATGGGAATGAGGTAGGAAAATAAATCATGTGTTTAGTCTAATCTGAATTTTGATTTAACTTGTAACACAATAATGGTTTTCTAAGAAGATCGTGATATAATGAGTCTTCAGGGTACACTATGAATTTCAATTGGTAGGAAAGGTGAATAGTGCTTAATGTGTGTGTTTATTCCAAAAGTAGTTCCTGATAGATGCCATGTGCCAGACATACTGCTAGGAGGTGTGCATACAGGAATCAGGACCATGGTCCTTACTTTTAAGTAGCTTATAAAGTATTTGAGTAAACAGATAAATGCAGTTGAACTTAATGTAGTATAATAAAAACTCACTGCTAGTATGGCAAAGGGTCATGAGAGCAAGTGAAAGAGGTTTTTAATTCTGTTTATGAGTATTTGTTTTTTTTGAGATGGAGTCTTGCTATGTTGCCCAGGCTGGAGTGCAGTGGCACTATCTTGGCTCACTGCAAACTATGCCTCCCAAGTTCAAGTGATTCTTGTGCCTCAGCTTTCTGAGTAGCTGGGACCATAGGTGTGCTCACTATGCCTCGCTAATTTTTGTATTTTCGGTAGAGATAGGGTTTCACCATGTTGGCCAGGCTGGTCTTGAACTCCTGACCTCAAGTGATCCACCTACCTCAGTCTCCCAAAGTGCTGGGATTACAGGTGTGAGCCACTTGCGCCTCTCCTGGTTATGAGAATTTTGGAAAAAGATTTTCTTCTATCTCTCCGTCTGATAAAAAAGTTTCTTCTTGCCTTTTGCATTGAGTTTCTGATTAAAGAATAGTAGTATCTTCTCTTAAAGATATTTTAGAGGACACACACACACACAAAACAGGAGAAAAAACGAATCAAAGGTCCTTGCTAGCATTTCTTCCAGTCGTTTTTTTTTTTTTTTTTTTTTTTTTGCCTTGTTTTTAAATGCCAAGGCCCTTGATTTTAAAATTTATCATTTAAAGGTAGTTGGAAATGAAATTCTCCCCAACTCTAAGAAGTCCTTGAATGTTGACAAGTTAAGGGAATACCGTCTTCCAGAAACTGTTAACTAGACTCATATTTTCTCCCAAATCTGCTCTTTCTTTTGAAGGTCTTACCGCAGTTGGTCTGGGAATCATCTTTGATTTCTTCTCTTTCACATTCTGAATCTAGTCAGATCTGAACTTTTAATTATTTTAACCACCTAAATATCATGTGTTTCCTAATCTTTTCTGTCATTCCACTGCAGCATCTCTAGTAACCAATGTCATAAAAATATCATATTTTATCTAGACTATTGCAGTGGCTTCTGACTTGTATATTTGCTTCTGATGCCTCTCAAATGTATTCTACTTAAAGTCACCTTCTTGAGTTTTCTGAAAAACAGTTCTGAACATGGCATTCCCTCATTATAAATCATTCAGAGACTCTCAGAACTTAGAGCAGTGTTTCCCAAAGTGTGATTCCCTACTTCACTGGCAGTGTATAGGACCATTTCAAGGTGGCAAATGGACAAGCCTTTTTAAAAAATTTGAATAGTAGCATATTTAGTTAATTATTAGAAAACTACGCTGGGCACGGTTGCTCATACCTGTAATCCAGCACTTTCAGAGGCCAAGGCAGGCAGATCACTTGAGGTCAGGAGTTTAAGACCAGCCTGACCAACATGGTGAAATCCATCTCTACTAAAAATGCAAAAACTAGCTGGGTGTGATGTCAGGCACCTATAATGCCAGCTACTCAGGAGGCTGAGGCAGTAGAATCACTTGAACCCAGGAGACAGAGGTTGGAGTGAGCCAAGATTGTGCCACCACACTCCAGCCTGGACGACAGAGCAAGACTCCATCTCGAGAAAAAAATAATAGCACATTAAACTTTTGGTTTTATGCATAAATTACACTTATAGTTTTTTTTTTCAAATTTAAGTTAAAATGAGTTGATTTGAAGAAAAATAATAACCTAGTATCACAGATATGGCAAAAAAATTGTATGGTAGTCTTGAAATACTGGTGTTGGGGAGATGCTGATCTACAAGATACAGTGTAAACTCTGTCCTCATCTTTTGTCTTCTGTCTACTTTGCTAGCTTCGTATTTTTCAGTTCAAGCTCCAACTGTATTCAACTGCCTAATTAGTGTAGTAATTATTTACCCTTTACAATTTTGCTCAAGGTACATCTTCTCCATAAAGCCTTTCTGTTTGCTCCCTTCTTTTTATCATGAAAGGATGAACCTATTCTCTTTGCTATTCACTGTATCTCATTTGGCTGACATTTGGTCCTTTGTTGCCAAGTTATTGATCTAAAACAGCCACCTAAATGGTAGCTGTAATTTATATTTGTAATTTTTTTCTCTATACCTTGAAATGGAACACATATATAAAATTGCATATTCTTAATTTCTACTAAGAAGAAATACAATTAACTAACAAACCACAGTTGACTCTTGAACAACTCAGGAATTAGGGTTGCTGACCCACTGTGTAGTCAAAAATCTGCATATACTTTTGCAGAAACTTAACTAATAAACTACTGTTGACTGGAAGCCTTACTGATAACATAAACACTCAATTTACACATAATTTCATATACTATGTGTAGCATATACTGTATTCTTACAACAAGGTAAGCCAGAGAAAAGAAAGTTCAAAAAAAATCATAAGGAAGAGAAAATGAATTTGCTATTAAGTAAAAATGGATCATCATAAAGGTCTTCATCCTCATCATCTTCATGTTGAGTAGGCTGAGGAAGAGGAAAGGTTGGTTTGGCTGTCTCAGGAGTGGCAGAAGAGTTGGAGGAGATAGAAGGGAGACAAGAGAGGCAGGCACACTCATTTGTAACATTTATTGAAAAAAATCCGTATATAAGTGGACTTTCACAGTTCAAACCCTTGTTCAGTGGTCAACTGTATACTTATGTATTTTTGTAATATCCTTAATTCCCTTGGACTTCGTTAACTTTAAAAATATAAAACATACATCTAAGGTCTTTAAAAATATAAAGTGGCATAAAAATACATGGTCTTACTAATAATATTCCTAATAACATTTAATTTTTAATTACATAACTTAGTACGTCTGTAGGATGACAATTTTTACTAAATTATGTGTATTAGATCAAGTGTTTAGTGTTTAATTTTTTTATGGTGCAGGGAGCTATTTTTGTTGAGGACTTCATTTACTGACAGAATCACAAAATACAGCTCAGTAGATCTTGCTGATTAAATATAATATAACAATATATTTTAAACTGTTGTGATATCTGAAACTGAAAAAAATTGCTCAACTCTCAGCGATGAGAAGCGTAGTTATAGTTAAATTATCCAAATGCAGATATAAAATTGGAATTCATTTCTAGTCTCTAAATGTGTACATATAATAGTAGCAGATGATTTAGATTCAACTCTCTAATTTCAGATTTATGTTTTGGTAATTTAGTTGACAGTATGTAATGGATATAATTATCAAAGATGCAAAAGACGTGTTGTAAATCAGCTGAATGAAATACTAAAAGAGTCTTCAGTGTCATTACAAAATACCAGTTTCTGGTTCTTGATTACTTTAGGGGCATAAAATATTTTCCTATTGTGATTAAAGGAAGTAAAATTATTTCTAACAGAATGAATGGCAGATGTGGAGCTATTCTTGCTGATGAAATGGGTTTAGGGAAAACATTGCAGTGTATTTCCCTCATCTGGACTCTGCAGTGTCAGGGACCCTATGGAGGCAAGCCGGTAATAAAGAAGACACTGATTGTCACACCTGGAAGCTTGGTGAATAACTGGAAGAAAGAATTTCAGAAATGGCTAGGAAGTGAAAGGATTAAGATATTTACTGTTGATCAGGTAAGAAACTTAAAAGTTTAGCCTTAGTCATTTAAAAAAATCTGGCTTTTCAAATCAGTAATTCAGTTTTTACTTGTTAACTCCCTAACTCTTTTGCACAAAAATGGAGTCTTAGCTTACTTTTTTTTTTTTTTTTTTTTTTGAGACAGAGTCTCACTCCGTCACCAGGCGCCAGGCTGGAGTGCAGTGGCGCGACCTCTGCTCACTGCAACCTCCACCTCCTGGGTTCAAGCAATTCTCTTGCCTCAGCCGCCCGAGTAGCTGGGACTACAGGCGCGCGCTACCACACCCAGCTAATTTTTTTGTAGTTTTAGTAGAGACGGGGTTTCACCATGTTGGCCAGGATGGTCTCGATCTCTTGACCTCGTGATCCGCCCGCCTTGGCCTCCCAAAGTACTGGGATTACAGGCCTTAGCTTACATTTTGGTTTTGAGTTGTTGTGGACTGAATGTTTGTGTCCCCCACATTCATATGTTGAAACCCTAACTTTCAATATAATGGTATTAAGAGGTGGGGTTGGGAGGTAATTAGGTTTAGATGAGGTCATGAGGGTACAGTGCCTCTGTAACAAGAGGAAGAGACACCAGAGCTTCTTTTCTATACCATGTGAGGATACAGTAAGAAAGCATTTTTCTGCAAGCCAGGAAGAGGTTTCTCACCTGAAACCAACCATGCTAGCACCTTGAACTTAGACTTTCCATCAGAACTGTAAGAAATAAATGTCTGTTGTTTAAGGCAGATCTATGGTGTTTTGTTATAGCAGCCTCAGTTGACCAAGACACAAAGAGTTAACATGTTCCAATTCTTGATAAGTGACTATCATGAATAGGCTGCTTAAATTTGATTTCATGTAGTTTCTGTCCCTGATTTTTAAAATACTATCTTTTTTCCTCAGGACCACAAAGTCGAAGAATTCGTCAAGTCTGTATTTTATTCTGTTCTTGTTATCAGTTATGAAATGTTACTTCGTTCCCTGGATCAAATTAAGGCTATAAAATTTGATATTCTGATCTGTGATGAGGGACATCGTTTGAAGAACAGTGCCATTAAGACAACTACAGCCCTTATTAGCCTTTCTTGTGATAAAAGAATAATTCTAACTGGTCAGTATTCAGTTTGGGGAAGAAATTTTGGAATTTTTGCCTAGTGAATGTACAGGCTTGTACTATGATGCTTGACATTCAGATAACTGATTTATTAGTATAAATCTGTGTTAACTGACTCTTGGTAGGAATCTGAATCTTCAAATCTATAATTTTCTGTAGCCCAGATTTCGGGGTTTTTAGGAATAAACACAATTATATCATGATAAGGAATTTAGGAGATTAGACTGGATTGCTTGTGCTTGGTTCCTGAGTCTGACACAGCTGTACAACTTGGAGCAAGTTATTTAGCATTTCTGTGCCTCAGTTTTTTTTATGTATAAAATAGGGATGGTAATACTACAGAGTTCTTTTGAGGGTCAGAGGAGTTAATCCATGCAATGTTCTTGGGAAACTATCTGACACATGGTAAGTGTTTAATATAAATATCAGTTATTTTTGTATGTATATGCTACATAATGCATGGTTTATTGTTGGCCAAAGCTTCTGGACCTGACTGTCTGGAAAGGTGAGATAGATGGTAAATATAAGAATCCTCTTCTACCTTTTTACTTGGGGCTAGATTAGAGTCAGATCTAAGTTGCTCAGTGTAGCTTTTCTCCCATATTTCATCTTGGTCCTGTATGGCCCTTCCAATTTGCCATTGTGTCAGCAGAATAAAGAAGAGAATTGTATTACTAATATTTACAGTTCCTCTATTTTCTACTCAAGGCTTCATTTTCCATACCATCTCAAACCCTTTTAGAAGGAATGGTCAGGATATGATTATTCTTACTGTGTCATCATCATTTTGTCCTTCATGTGTTCTTTATGCATGTCACAGCTCTCCTCTGAAGTTAAAATGAGGAAAGAGAAGAAGTATGACCAACAACTTGTACCTCCTTCCTATACCTATAGGGTGGAAATATGTCCCAGAACAACAGAGAGGAGAAGCTCTTCCTCTTCTGTTCTTACTGTGTTGGGGTGGGGAAGATTACCCACCTTTAAGTAATTCTTTGTCATTTGACTTCCAATTTGTATAGGAGGATTATATTAACCATTATCAAAAGTAATTTTTAAAATGATCTATACTGTAAAAAAATGATTTTGGGAAATATTAAATGACCTTATTTTTAAAACTTAATCACAACGATAAAGACAAAAGGACTAGGGTCAAATCTCATAGTTATTACCCCCAAGATTTATTTGCCCAACAAATGTTTGTCAATAATAGTGATCTAGAAACCAAAGAATAGGAAAACTGGTGTTGAATATTTATAAAATGCCATTTTTAAAGGAAAAAATAAGTCAGGGAAATAGGAACCATAATCTGAATGATTTTCATGTCTTTGGCTATTTGAGGAGCTGAGTGGATTCTTTATATTTGATTTCCAGTGCTGCAGTTCAGATTTCTTGACTAGCCTTTGATCTTGAGATCCTTGGGGCTAGAAAAGTAATGAAGTAATGGGAAAAAATGAGTTAGCTGAATTTAGTAACACTGAGTTAGAAGAGAAAAAGACTGTTTCTTCTTACTGCTCAAGATGGAGGTCAATATTGCTTATTTAAAAATTAGTTGCAGATATAAAGTAAAAACGGTTAGCACTAGAAGAGGGGAGAAAAAGAAATAAGAAAAAAGAGTAAGAAATAAAATTTACTGAAAAGTACTGAAGATAAGAAATAAAAGTAGTTCCCTTCCTCACTTGAAAATCAGATAATTTTCTGTAGCAAAAATATATAATTTTATTGATATTCTCAATGATAAACAAATACTAATTTAACTGGCATTCCAAATTAAATTTAATCTGCAGTAGAAAATTGAACTAGGCTTTCATTCAACAAGAATGTCTTGATGGCAACTAATGAGATAGTTTCATTTGAGGCATTAGTATTGTCTGCTGTATCCTTTGTCAATCTTAGCTTGTTTCTGTTTTGCTGTCCTTATTATTCTTACCCCCTGAACTATGAATTAGGTAAAAACTAGCCCTAACTAACCTTTTAAATTTAGAAATGCTCCTAGTTGGTTTCTATCTACTTAGAATTGCCTGAATGCATTCTTTGCCTTTATGGGCAGGATATTTTATCCCCAAGATGATTTGTTCCTTACTATGAAAGTACATGTTTGTATAGGAGTATGTACAGTGCTATATACATGATAGGTCCTCAATAACTAAGAATCAAATGAAAATGATTTTTACTTTGTTTCCTGGTATTATCTAGCCCAGTGCTGTGGAGTTAATATTTACTGGAAAATGGTTAGGATTCAGTTTGATTGTTAGAGGTGTATTAATTTTCTAGCACTGCCATAGCAAAGGACCACAGACTGAGTAGCCTAAACAACAAAAAGTTATTTTCTCACAGTTCTAGATGCTGGAAGTCCAAGATCAAGATGTCAGCAGGTTTGGTTTCTATTGAGGTCTCCCAACTTGGCTTGCAGACAGCTGCCTTCTTCCTGTGTCCTCATGTACTCTATTCTTTGTGCAACTATATCCATGGAGTATCTCCCTCTCCTCTTACAAGGATACCAGTCTTATTGAATTAGGGCCCCACCCTTAGGACCTCATTTAACCTTAATTACCTTCTTAAAGGTCCTATCTCCAAAAACAGTCACATTGGGCGTTGGACCGTCAACATAGGAATTTTAGGGGGACACATAATTCAGTCCACGATAAGAGCTGAATGATTATTACAAGATCTTACATGCCCTTTTATTATATCATAAAAAAGATAAATCTGAGATTTGAGGCAAAATTCTTATTACAGACTGAAAATTTAACAACACACATACTGCTATCGAATGCTTAGAAACTGGAGAACAGAAATCCTCCTCCAACCTCACCTCCTTAATTGTTAGCACCTGACATATTTTATTATTTGTACATAACACACAGAGAGCATACATGCATATTTTAAAATCTTTACATGCACATACAAAACACATCTTTTTGTACATACACATATGTACATCAAAATCTTTCATATAAACATTTTCCTATAATATTACATAATCTTAAAAACTATTCTTATAATTTAACATTAGGTTGTTTTTAATTCATTACCATCATAAATAATGTGGTGATGAATATCTGTAAGCATATACTCTTTCTGTGTAGATTCCTAGAAGTGGGCTTATAGGATTTAAAGGAAAAATATAAGCATAAGTGTGTATAAAGAGCTCTCAGAGCTTTCTGTGGAGGTTACAGGAGATATAGGTGTAGGTTATTGACAGTTTTGGGTGGTAGATTTATTTCTTTATTTTATTTTATTTTTTTTAGGGATAGGGTGGAGGTAGGGAAGAGAAAGAGTTCTTTCATTTTCCCAGAAGTTTCTTTTCCATACTGTTGAAAATAGTTTTAGTAAATACACCAACTTGATTTGAAAATCTTTACTTTTTTCTTTTTTTCTTCTACAGGTTTTCCCTAGTCTAGAATTAGAGAAGAGCAATGAAATAGCAAATGAGGGTCTAAATTACCACTAGAAATCAATGTGACGAACCCTTATAATGATGCTATACTATACTATTGGTCCTCTCTTGTAGCTGTATTCCCCTTCTCATCGTTTTCCCCCCTCTTCCTTACTCTTTTTTTCTTCTTTTCTGCCCTAAATCCTTTTTCCTGTTCCCATATTGTGTTCTGCTTCTCTTCTTTTTTCCAGTTTTGCTTTTGCCTCTTCCCCTTGTATATCAGTTGGGATGATTTCAGATGCCAGTAACAGATAATCTGAATCAAATGTGTTTATTCCCCCATATAATTGGAAGTCTAAAAGTAATGCAGGCTACAGCAACCTAACATTGTCATCAAGGATTCTGGTTCTTTATATCCTCTGCTCTGCCATATTTGGTGTTAGCTTCATCTTCAGGCTGGTAGCAAGTGACTGCAGCAGTTCCAGACATCACAGATAGATGTGTTGATATACAAAGGAGAACAGGACTTGCTCTTCTTGTTTCTCTATGTTTAAGAGTGAGGAAACTTTCCCCAAAGCCCCTCTGTGATGACTTCTTATGTCTCATTGGCCAGGATGGGTCTCATGCTATTGATGGAATTTCTTGGTGACCTTTCTAGCTCTCCCTTTCTGGGCTGTTGTAACCATCTTTTAGCTGCTGGTATTACTGATTAAACAACTCGGAGCCCTTTTCTGGAGAATTATCTTTGATTGAACGAGAGCTATATTCTCCTCTATAGTTTGCAATCAGTGATTGGTTGATTTAGGGGTAAGGAGCTCCCTTGCCTCACAGTAATTTCAGGACCAATGTTATGGTTCAGTTTATGCTTTACAGCTCTCTGCAATTTAGCTCAAGCTAAATTATGGCTGAGGCCATTCTTGCTTAGTTTCTTCTCCTACCATTTTCTGATTCCATTATTCCCTTTCTCCTGAGAGCTCTCCCTCTCTAAATCACGTGCAACCAAATCACGGTCTTAGGCGCTGCTTCCAGTGAACCTAGTATGAGACACAAACACTGTCGTATGCCAGTCATTGGCAAAGGAGGGGATAGAATTACTATGATTGACTTAATTAATCATTTGGGGTTGGATGAATGTTTGAAAGCCAACAATAGTGATCCTTCTACTGTTCTTTCTCTTCTTTCCTATACTCCCCAATCTTTATTTGTCATCATCGTGCATATTCTTTTAGAGGCTTAACTGAATCCATACCAACATAAATGTATTTTTTCCAACTCTTTCAATGATGTGTCTAAAATTTTAAAACTGACTAGATGTGTTAAATTTAAAAAATTAGCAATTGCTGGTCCAACCGTGGGGAGGGGGACCCATTCAGTTTTAGGGAGGTGATCATGAAATTCCCTGACATTAAAAAATTTATGTCATTCATCTTAATGAAATAAATGCATTTTTATTTACTTTTCACATTATATTATGTATATCTTTGGACAACATTTTCTAGTCTGTTATTTGAAAGCCATCTGAAATTACATTGTTTGTGCTGATATATATGTTCTTTTGGTACTATTTTAATTGTTGAAACATACTAATGTTTCTTTGAAAATTAGCCAAAAGCTATTGCATACTGTATGTAATATATAGAGGGTATATGAATCCATTACAGTCTGTATCAACCCTTTGGGCAGTGAAGATCTCAATTTGATCTGACAACTTTGAAAGGTAGTAATAATAGGTGCCATTCAATGAATGTCTACTGAGTGTCAGACATTTTACTGGGTACTTCATATACATTGTCTCTACTTTTCATTATAATTATTCTGGAAAATTATTATCTTCATACTTCTATAAATAAAAAGAAAATCCTGAGTTTAAAGGGCTTAAGCACTTTGTCCAAAGTCAAACACCTATAATAAGAATTGCCAAAGTTATAGAACATTTATTGTGTTCTAGGCACCAAAGTATATTATATGGATTGACTACTTTGATCCTCACAGCACTAGGAGCCACTATTATTTGCATTTTACAGATAATAAACTAATGTAAATAACTTTCTCAGGGTCACTCAGGCAGTAAATGATGCAGGTAGGATTTGAACCTAAGCAGTGCGACTCCACTGAGCCTGCACTTAGTCACTATTCTATACTACTATGTAAGGATTTAGTATGCAATTAAAACCAGAGTTAAAAATTTACATGGTGACTGATATTTTTTTTTAACTTGCTTTGACTGCTCTTTCTTAGTTTTAGGCAATTTGCTTGTATTTATTTCTTTTAGGGAAAAATTTCTCCAAACTTCCATTATGGTGCTATAAACCTGTGATTGTGATTGTAAAACACAAACTTGACCTTTTCCTCATTCTTATCTCTCTTTAGGTACTCCAGTTCAGAATGATCTGCAAGAATTTTTTGCATTAATTGATTTTGTAAATCCAGGAATATTAGGCTCTTTGTCATCTTATAGGAAAATATATGAAGAACCCATCATTTTATCGAGAGAACCTTCTGCTTCTGAGGTATAATTTATTCTAATAAATAAGTTTTTAAAAAGCTGTATGTCTGAGGAAATCATCCATAACTTCATATTATTTTGATTTAGAAAAATTAAATCAATATAGTGAACTCTTTATTTTTCTCCACAATCCTTCATTTCCTGCATTCCTTATTTTGGAATATGACATCATCACTTGTCTAAAATTCATGAATAGGCACTTCACAAAGAGTTATAAATGACAACATATAAAAATGTTCATCCTTACTAGTTTTGAAAAAAGTTATACAGAATAACCAAAGTAACTTTTGTACTTTTTAAAATTGGTGTGTGTTTGTTTATTTAGAGATGGTGTCACTCTGTGTTGCCCAGGCTGGTCTTGAACTCCTGGGGTTCAAGTGATCCTTTTGCCTCAGCCTCCTGAGTAGCTGGGTCTACCACCTCCCCAACTTGGATTTACTAGTAGTAGCAAGTGTAGACAAGAGTCTGCTATTTGGAATATAAATTGTTGGTTGGAATGTACATTGGTACAACTTGAGGAAAGTTTGGCAATGTATATCAAAAGCATTAAAATTGTGTATATTTTGTGGCCTGACAATACTCCTTTTAGGAATTTATTATAAAGAAATTATAGCAGATTTATTTAAGAACTTAGCTATAAGGTATAGGGTGACCTTGTGTCTACAAAAAAAAAAAAATTAGCCAGGCATGGTTGGGTGCACCTGTGCTTCCAGCTACCAGGGAGGCTGAGGTTGGAGGATTGCTTGAGCCCAGGAAGTGGAGGTTGTAGAGAGCTGAGATCACATCACTGCAATCCAGCCCTGGACAACAGCGTGAGACTCTGTCTCAAAAAAATAAAATACAATAAAAACTTAGCTCTAAGGGTGAAAAGTTTGAAACAGGCCATATGTGGTGGCTCATGCCTGTAATCCCAGCATTTTGGGAGGCCAAGGTGGGTGGATCACTTGATGTCAGTAGTTCCAGATCAGCCTGGCCAACATGGTGAAACCCCATCTCTACTAAAAATACAAAAATCAGCCGGATGTGGTGGTGCATGCCTGTAGTCCCAGCTACTCAGGAGGCTGAGGCAGGAGGTTCACTTGAACCCAGGAGGCGCATGTTGCAGTGAGCCAAGATTGTGCCACTGCAACTCCAGCCTAGGCAATAGAGTGGGATTCTGTCTCAAAAAGAAAAAAAAGCAAACTAAGGGAAACACAAATGGGAAACAAACTTTTTTAAAATAGGAAAATGGTTAAATTATGGTTTAAAGTAGGAAAATGGTTAAATCATTGAATCTAAGATTCTACCAATTATAGGATATATCATTATGTTATTTAGGAGACTGACTTCACTTAATTAAATGGTTATGCTAAACATATAAAGAGATGGTTGGTTTTTCTATCTCTATATTCATATTTTATTTCTTTTAAAATTTATTGGGAAGCAATTAGTAAATGATTTATCATTATGAAATCTTTAATGTTCATTTTAAGTGTATTTTTGTGTATAACACTTTTATTTAAGTCTTCTATTTTTCCATAGGAAGAAAAAGAGTTGGGAGAGAGAAGAGCAGCTGAACTTACTTGCCTTACTGGACTCTTTATCCTTAGAAGAACCCAAGAAATTATAAATAAATATCTCCCACCTAAAATAGAGAATGTAATCTTTTGCCGACCAGTAGCACTCCAGATTGAGCTGTATCGAAAGCTGTTAAATTCTCAGGTTGTCAGGTTCTGTCTTCAAGGATTGTTGGAAAATAGTCCTCATCTAATTTGTATAGGAGCTCTTAAAAAACTGTGCAATCACCCCTGCCTTTTGTTCAACTCTATAAAGGTAAGTGCATAGTATCTGAAACTGTGTCAGGGATATGAGGGTTCTATGGCATATGAATCTAAGAGGGCAGATAGGGCTAATTTCTGAGGTTGCATTTGTGGGTTTTCAACAACCTCTGCAGGCACTCTAGTATGGTTCTGCTATAGAGCTATTCCAGCTTTTCATTTGTTCTTCAGAGCATGTCTACATTCCTAGAGCTGAAGTAGGGAAGAGATGGGTTTGAGGTTCTGCCTTCTACAGTTTGTGCCTCATCCTCTTTGGTACCTTGTGTAATACTTTGCCATGGTCTCCCTTCCTATTTTATGTTAATATCATCTGTCAGTTTTGTTTGTTTGGTGCTAACAAATACAAAATTTGCCATTAAAAATAATTTATTGTTTTTCTTATTTTGAAAGTGATACATGATTGTTGCATAAAATTTGGAAAATTCAGAAAATCACAAAATAAAAATCATCTTAAGCTCAAATCATGGAAAATCACATTTTGGTATTAATAATATTAGCTAACAGTTATTAAGCACTATTATATACAGGTTGAGCATTCCTAATCTGGAAATTTGAAATTCAAAATGCTCCAAAATTAAAAACTTTTTGAGTGCCAACATGATATCATAGGTGGGAAATTCCATAACTGACATCTTTGCTTTCTGATGTTAAGTGTACAGAAACTTTGTTTCATGCACAAAATTATTAAAAATACTGTATAAAATTACCTTCAGGCTATGTATATATATCAAACATAAATTAATTTCATGTTTAGACTTGGGTCTCATGCCCAAGATATATATATATGCAAATATTACAAAATCTGAAAAAATCTGAAATCTGAACCACTTCTGGTCCCAAGTATTTTGGATAAAGGATGGTCAACCTGTACCAATCACTAAGTACTTTATTAGTGTTATTTTATTTATTATTTACCAAAGTCTATGGATCAAGTACTATTATTACCATCCCCATTTTTTGGTGAGGAAATAGGGCTCAGATATATGTATATATAATCTTATTCTAGAGAAACTTAATGATGCTATGCTCATTATTTTATTTTTTAAAAATATTTATTTAGAAAAATAGAAATGGAGTCTCATTATATTGCCTAGGCTGGTCTCAAGCTCCTGAGCTCAAGCGATCCTTCCACCTCAGCTTCCCAAAGTGCTGGGATTACAGGCTTGAGCCACCACACCTGGCCTATGCTCATTATTTTTAAATCTGTTTTTTTTCCCCCACTAAATGTGAATGTTTTCTTAAATTAGACAGCTTCTACAAGTGTGATTTTTAATGGCTACATAGCTGAGGTTGACTATTTGGATATTTAATGAACACAAGGCAGTTTGGAGTAGTAATAGTTTTTTGTTCTATAGTTAGAATTCAAAGTCAATTCTCACTCTTCTACTTACTAGTTCTGTAGTTATAGGCAAGTTTAACTACTGTCATTACCTTTGTCAGCCTTGGTTTTCCTATCTGGAATACAGAGACAACAGTAGCTTCCTGAAAATGTTATTGTGATAATTTGATAAGAGATTATGGAAAGAGCTGGATAAAATGTTTGGCCATAGAAGTAGCACAATATTGACTGTTTGATTGTTTTTGAGACAAGGTCTCACTCTGCCACCCAGGCTGGAGTACAGTGGTGTGATCATAGCTCACTGCAGCCTTGACCTCCTTGGGCTCAGGGCTCCTACCTCAGCCTCCTGAGTAGCTGGGACTACAGGCGCATGCTACCATGCCTGGCTAATTTTTATATTTTTTTTAGAGATGGGTTTTGCCGTGTTGCCCAGGCTGGTCTCAAACTCCTGAGCTTAAGTGATCTGCCCACCCCAGCCTCCCAAAGTGTTAGGATTACAGATATGAATCACAGCACCTAGCCACAATAACTGTTAATACCCTGTTATTCTCAACTCACTGTGAATAATTTACACTCTTATTTTTTTCTTTAAGCAGAAAATCATAATTTGCCAAAAAATGACCCTCTAAACAAAAACTGTAGGTGCTACATTATGGTTGAAGTTATTGATTAATACTTAAAAATGAAGTGCTCTACCAGAATTCTCCAACTTTATCCTACAATGGATTATATTTAATTAGTTTATTATAGAAGTCAGCATTGTGTAACTCTACAGTAGGCGGGGTTGCAACAATTTATTAAGCAACTTTTAAAGAAACTGATTCTATATACAGTGATAAAAATTAAACTCTTTGTTCATGAAGCCCAGTAAAAATAGCCAAAAATTTCTTTCTTAAAAAGAAGACCTTCTGATGGCCCAGACTATACCAGTTAATTTAGAATATGCTTGTACATTCTTGAAGAAAGCAGCAGGGGGTTCTGAGTGTTTCTCCACTGTTGTCATGCAGTCACGAATAATAGGCATAGGATACTTCAAATAGGGTACATAAATTACAATCTGGCATTTATTCAGAAAAGCCTTTTCTCTAACTTTATAGCAAATAAGGATTGATATAAAAGGGCTGATCTCCGTGTATAACTAACCTTTAAGCAATGACTTGTAATTGTGTTCCTATTGAAACTAGATTGTTTCCCAAGTTCAATTAAGATGTTGAGTTTTTATTTCAGAAATGTGAAAGGAATGTAACCAGTAACAATATCCTAACTCATAATCGAAGGGTATTGGGTTACATGGAGTCAGAAGAGATAGTATCCTGATCAGCTTGATATGAGAAGTTGGACTGGTAAATCTCTATGGTGAAGATGCTGCATCAGGCTGTCACAGTATAAAGATACTATCTATTAGTCAATTATTAATTAGTGGTACATATTATAATGTCCTGGGAAGCTCTTTTTTTAAAATTATACTTTAAGTTCTGGGGTACATGTGCAGATCATGCAGATTTGTTACATAGGTATACATGTACCATGGTGGTGGTTTGCTGCATCCATCACCCCATCATCTACATTAGGTATTTCTCCTAATGCTATCCCTCCCCAATCACCCCACCCCATGCTATTCCTCCCCTAGCCCCCCATCCCCCAAGCCATGGTGCGTGATGTTCCCTTCTGGGAAGCTCTTAAAATTATACTAGTCTAGGTCTCAACATATATGTATTAATTCAGAGTTTGTGAGAGTAGGACCCAGGCATGAGAATTTTTAAAAAGGCTTCTCAAGTGATTCTAATATGTGTTCTTCGTTAAGAACTTGTGCATTAAGATTGCCTGTCTTGGCCGGGGGCAGTGGCTCATGCCTATAATCTCAGCACTTTGGGAGGCTAAGGTGGGAGGATTACTTGAAGCCAAGAGTTCGAGACCAGTCTGGGCAACATAGTGAGGACCTGGTTTCTTAAAAAAAGATCACCCATATCCCTGTATTCTGATTTAATAATCACCAGACAACCTTCTGCTAGTGATTTGAGTTTCCCTGGAGATGTTCTTTCATAGGATAGAATGAATATGCATAGACCAATTGGTTTAAATAGACAGGTCTCATTTATAGGTCAATAAATTTTCATTCTGACCTATTCAGTCTCTTAATTTGGTTAATATGAATAATTTTTTTAGAGCTTAAGCATATTCAAGTTTCTGAAGGTGAAAAACTGTATACTAGACCCTGGGCCTGTGGTCCTTTGATGATCTTTCCAAGTTGTAGGCAGAGCTAACCCAAAGCAGCCAGCAACTACTTCTTTCTCCTCATGTGTCCCAGTGATAGAAATATCTTAGAGTTCCTAATTTTAATCAAATGACCTAAATATTGCTATATTTTGACATTAAGCCAAATTAAAATTAGTACTTTGTGCCCAGCATTTTTATACATTTTACACAGGAATCACTGCCCTTAAAGTGTTTCCGGTATTACTAAAGAGGGAGTGCAACACACAGGAAAACATTTGTGAAGTATAAAAAAATAATTCAATCTTGAACAACCCTGGGGTTAGGGTTGCTGACCCCTGCATGCACTGTTGAAAATCGCTTTATAACATGCATGACTTTTGACTCCCCCAGAACTGAACTATAAATAGCCTACTGTTGACCAGAAGCCTTACCAGTAACATAAAGTCAGTTCACTCATATTTTGTATATTATATACTGTATTTTTACACTAAAGTAAGCTATAAAAAGAAAATGTTAAGAAAATCATAAAGAAGAGAAAATATATTTATTAGTCAATAAGTGCAAGGAGATTCTCACAAAGCTCTTCACATTGAGTAGGCTAAGAGGAGAGGAGGCAGAGGAGGGGTTGGTCTTGCTGTCTCAGGGGTGGTGGCAGAGGAGAGAGAAAATCTGCATGTAAGTAGACCTGCATAGTTCAAACTCACGTGTTCAAGGGTCATCTGCATATCATTAACTGCTCAATTAGATAAGGTCAAAGCTGAAGTGTATTGTGTAACCATAAGGGTTAAGACTCAGTGCAAACAGGCTATGAATAATCAGGTAGAATTTGCACTGGGTCCTCAAGTATTTATAAGATTAGGGTAATTGAACAAAATGAAAAAGCATTCCAGACAAGGAGTATTGGTTGAACAAAGTTTCAAAAACAGTGATAAATCTAGTAAATATGGGAGAGAGTGAAGAGATCTGCCAATTCTAGTAATTTAACCAAAAAAGTGATATAGTCATTAATATCTCTGATCTCTAGTTACATGTTTACATATAGGCTAGCCAGTTTTGGAGGAGGAATTTCAGAGGTGCTGATAATCACCTTGGAATAAATTTATTCTAAAACTATTGGTGAAATAAAAATCATTGTTGTAAGAATAAATTTCTCTGTTAATTTATTGGTGAAATTCTTCCTTTTTACAAAAGAAACTGGTAAGATTAAGTAAATGATTGTGCTTGTTTTTGAATGTAACCTGGGAGGTGTTGTATGAAGCCCACAGTTCAGGAGAGAAAATTAATAGCGAGGGAAGGAAAGAGAGGAACAGAGAAAAAGATGTATCAAAGATGCAAAATATTAGGGTTTTGGAGAGGATGGATTTTGTATCACCGTTTGCCCTTTATTTCTCTCTCCTTTCTTTGTCTGCTCCTACCTTCTATGGTTACATGTGGGAAATATTAATACTACACTTGTAAGGTGAAGGTAGCAGGCATTATGAGGCTGCATTAGAACTGCTCTGAAAGTAACTTGGTAGAATGCATGTTACCTTTTTTAAAAAATGATCAAATCGTGACCTATAAAGATTTACCTAATAGTTTCTTGGACTTTTCAGACAGCTGTTAATCTTTCCCTTTTTCCCTCCATAATTTTAGCATTTTTCCTCTCCTAATTAAAAAAAACAAACATGAGCCAGCATTAACAATCATCATTTTGAATAGGAAAAAGAATGCAGCTCAACTTGTGATAAAAATGAAGAAAAGAGTCTATACAAAGGTTTGCTAAGGGTGTTTCCTGCTGACTACAACCCTCTCCTGTTTGCTGAAAAGGAGTCAGGAAAACTACAGGTGCTGTCAAAGCTCTTAGCGGTTATCCACGAACTTCGACCTACTGAAAGGTAAGATCGATTTAATAAACTTGTAAGTGCCCATAGAGTTTCAGTTTGCACTATGTCTTTACTTTCTACTTCCCTTTTAAAATAAGAAAACATTAAAAATAAGTTGTTTTCTTCTTTGGGAATATGGTTAGCTCCTAGTATTTCGTAAACTGGTGATTAACAATGTGTTTTCAGAAAAACTAAACCTATGTATACTTTTAAAAACCTAGTGATATTTTCTGATATATAACGCTTGTTTCTCAATTTTCTTCGGAATCCTTTCTTCTTTTACTATTTCTTAAATACTGATACAACTTAGGATCCTCTCTTTAACTTTCTCACTCTTAGCACACTTCCTGAGTGCGCTACTCCCTGTACTTTCAACTATCACGTGCGTGCACACACACACACACCAGACTGTACCATGTCCTCTGTGTGTGTGTGTATGTTTTTTTTTAATCAAATGACTATATATATTTTATATCTTCTTGGATACCAAACCCATATGATTTTGAAACAAATTTATATCTCTAGTTCTCTCTAATTTCTACATCTTTATTTTTTATTTTTATTTATTTATTTATTTTTGAGGCAGAGTCTTGCTCCATCACCAGGCACCAGGCTGGAGTGCAGTGGCGTGATCTCAGCTCACTGCAACCTCCACCTCCCAGGTTCAAGCAATTCTCCTTCCTCAGCCTCCCAAGTAGCTGGGACTACAGGCGCGCGCCATCACGCCCAGCTAATTTTTGTGTTTTAGTAGAGACGAGGTTTCACCATGTTGGTTGGCCAGGATAGTCTCAATCTCTTGACCTCGTGGTCCGCCTGCCTAGGCTTCCCAAAGTGCTAGGATTACAGGCCTGAGCCACCGTGCCCTACCTACATCTTTTTAAAGTGTTGAATGGACATCTAAATCTATCTTGTTGCCCTGTAGTACTTCAAGCTTCCCTTGACCAAAACCATGTGACAAAACCATCATTTTGTTATTGCAAGCCTGATCTTGTCCTATTATTCCTTGGTACCAAAATGCAAGCAAAAACCTTGGAAGTTACTATAGACTCATTTTCCTCTTCATTTATCCCACATTGTCAGTCACTAAATTCTGTTGATTTTGTTTTTTAATTTCAAGAATCCATCTTCTTTTTTCTGGTACCAAGATTTTTGTTTTGATGCTTAAAATTACTGATTTGGGTTATGCTGGTCTCTTATAAACTACTTTCCTCTTACTTTTAGTCCCCTGACATACTCAACATTGCCCTAAATTATATTTCTAAAATATAAATATGAGCATCTCACTCCTTTTCTTAAAAAATCATTTGAAGACTCCCACTTATCTTTCAGAAATTTCTAAATTCTTTAGTACATTAGGCAAGACTCTTTGTGATATGGTTAATGCCTCCTTTCCAGCCTCATCTCTCATCACTCCTTCACACATACCATGTGGTCCAGTCATACCAAACCACCTGCAGAACTTGTAATTTGCCCCACTTCTGCTCTGCTCTTACACGTTGCAGATTTCTATGCCTGGCTTACCTCTGCTTCTCTTTCTTCTGGCCAACCTTTTCTGTTTGTTAAGACTCAACTCAACACACCAAGTGCCGTCACTTATACTTATAATCCCAGCACTTTGGGTGGCCAAGGTGGGAGGATTTCTTGAGGCCAGGCATTGGAGTCCAGCCTAGGTTACAGAGTGAGACCTCTTTTCTACAACAAAAGACTCAGCTCACATGCTTTCTCCTGTCTCAGATTGAATTCGATTCCCCTCCTCTGTACTCTCATAACATCCTGTACCAATGGAGCTCTTCTCACATGTTTTATTAGATAATATTTGGTACATTCAAAAGGGCATGTGAGATGTATATATGCAGATTGTGACCCAGTTTGAGTATAAGAGTGCAAACTTTCACTTCAGCTTCTATTTATATCTTACTATTATCTTCTTACTATTTTTTTTAACTGGATCTTTTTTTTTTTTTTCTGTTCTCTGAAGGGTGGGCGGGATAAGTGGTTGTTATTGGACAAAGGATAATGAGTGAAAAGAGTTTTAGGGGAAATGAGAAGAGATGCAGTTTGAATATAGGTGTGAGAATTTATCTTTGAAGATGTCATAGGGAAAAGTTTCCCTCTTGTGGCAAGAAGGAAGAAAGGAATGAAGAAAAATATAATGATTAAGAAAAATAAAAATAATATTTGGGGATTGAAGTTGGGGTGGTCTTTTTCTTTTCCTTGAGGCAGGGTCTTGCTCTGGAGCACAGGCTGGAGTGCAGTGGTGCGATCTCGGCCCACTGCAGCCTTGACCTCCTGGGCCCAAGTGATCTCCCCACCTCAGCTTCCCAAGTAGCTAGAATTACAGGATGTGCCATCATGCCCTGCTAATTTTTGTATTTTTGTAGAGATGGGGTTGCACCATGTTGCCCAGGCTGGTCTCTTAACTCCTGAGCTCAAGCCATCTGCCCACCTCGGCTTCCCAAAATGTTGGGATTATAGGTGTGATGGTCATTTTGACTGCTTGTGGGTCCCTAAGAAACCTAAACACTGCCATGTTTCATTGAAGGAGAAGCTACACTTTCATAAGTGGCACAGATTGGGTCTTTGTTCTGTTGCTTCACATAATCTGAAGAGATGGCCTTTTCTTTAAAAAAAAATTGTGGTAAAATACACATAACATAGTTACCATCTTAACCATTTTTGTGCGTGTAATTCTGTAGTGTTAAGTACATTCACATTCTGGTGCAACCAGTGTTCAGAACTCTTTGCATCTTATAAACAAAACTGAAATGCTATATCTATTAAATACCAGCTCCTTACTTTCCCCTCCCCTAGCACCTGGACTACCCTTCTACTCTCTGTCTCTGACTATTCTAGATACCTCATATAAGTGGAATCATATAGTTTTTTTCTTTATGATGCTGACCAGTTTCACTTAACATAATGTCCTCCAGGTTTATCCATGTTCTAGCATGTGTCAGAATTTCCTTTTTTAAGGCTAAACAATATTTCATTGTATGTGTATTCACATTTTGTTTATCCAGTCATCTATTGATGAACACTTAGGTTGCTTCCGCCTTTTGGCTCTTGTGAGTAATGTTGCTGTGAACATGGGTGTACAAATAACTTTTCAAAACCCTGCTATAAATTCTTTTGGATATAAATCCAGAAGTGGAATTATTGGGTCATATAGTAATTCTGTTTTTAATATTTTGAAGTACTGCTACACTGTTATTCATAGTGGACTGTAACAATTTCATTTCCACCAACAGTGTATAAGGGTTCAAATTTCTCTGTATCCTTACCAACTTTGTTATATTCTATTTTTTCGATAATAGTCATCCTAGTGGGTGGGAGGTGGTACATCATTGTTGTTTTGATTTGCATTTTTCTAATGATTAGTGATATTGAGCACCTTTTAATGTGCTCTTTGGCCATTTACGGTTTCCTCCCATCTTATCCTTGGCAATACACTCCAAGACCCTGAGTGGATGCCTGAAACCACAGATAGTACCAAACCCTGTATGGATTGTTTTTTCATATACATACATACCAGTGATAAATTTACTATATAAATTAGGCACAGTAAGAGATTAACAACAATAATAATAAAATAGGACAATCATAACAGTATACTATAGTGAAAGTTATGTGAATGTGCATTCTCTTTCTCTCAAAATACTTTACTGTATGTAATATTTTTGTTTTGTTTTGTTTTTTCTGTGTGTAACATTTTTGAACCGAGGTTGACCATAGGTAACTGAAACAGTGGAAAGCAGATCTGCAGATAATGGGGTACCACTGTGGTCTCTAAGTGCCTCCGTATTTTCTTAGTCTTTCGTCTGTGAGTCCTCTGTCTTCCTGCTACAATTTGAACTGATCTTTAATCTTGCTGCATAGCTGTCATCCTGGAACTTTTAAAAAGCCATCACCTAGTGAAAAAAATAAGAAGAAAATTGCTAGGTACAGTCCAAAAAAAGTGAGAAAAAAAGAAAAAAATAAGAAAAAAAATGCCATCGCCTATGCATTAGTCTGTTTTCACACTGCTATAAAGAAATACCTGAGACTGGCTAATTTATAAAGGAAAGAAGTTTTAACTGACTCACAGTTTCACATGGCTGGGAGGCCTCAGGAAACTGTAATCATGGCAGAAGACAAAGAGGAAGCAAAGACCTTTTCACAGGGTGGTAGGAAAGAGAGAGCTAGCAAGAGCAGGAAAAACTGCCTTATAAAACCATCAGATCTCGTGAGAGCTCCCTTGCTGTCATGAGAACAGCATGTGAGAAACCACCCCCATGATCCAGTCACCTCCCATGTGGTCCCTCCTTCAACATGTGGGGATTATGGAGATTACAATTTGAGATGAGATTTTGGGTGGGAACACAGAGCCAAACCATATTAACTTATAAATTTGTTTTTCTTCTCTTCTGTGTTGGGTTTTCTGTTTTCTGAATTTCACATTTTGCTGGAGCACATCTCACAGTAGTTTCCTAAGAAAGAAAGATGAGAGATTAATCTTTTTGACTTCTTGCAGATCTGAAACTGTCTTTATTCTACCCTACCACTTGACTGACAGCTTCCCTGCTTATAAACTTATAGGTCAAACAGTATTCCCCTAGAATTTTGAAGATGTTGCTTTACATGTTGTCTTCTAGTTTTTAGAGTTGCTTTTGAGAAGTCTGATGATTTTCAAATTTCCATTCATTTGCATATAACCTATTTTTTCTTCATCAAAACTTGAGCAACTTTAATTTGTTCTTCCTACTTTGAGTTATAATCTTGATATGCCTTAATATGAGTCCTTATTTTATTCTTTGAGCTGGGAACCTTTTAGTAGGTCCTTTTTAGCGGAAGGCTCCATGTCTGGTAAATATCCTTTCTCTCTCTTAAAAAAATTTCTGGTTTTCTTTGGAATTCTTGTGAGGTGTTGAACCTCATGAATTGATTCTCTAATTCTCTCCTGTTGGTCATCATTTCTTCTTCTTCTTTTTTTTTTTTTGCGACAGAGTTTCGTTCCTGTTAACCAGGCTGGAGTGCAATGGCACAATCTCAGCTTACCACAACCTCCGCCTCCTGGGTTTAGGTGATTCTCCTGCCTCAGCCTCTAGAGTAGCTGGGATTACAGGCATGTGCCACCACACCTGGCTGATTTTGTGTTATTAGTAAAGATGGAGTTTCTCCATGTTGGTCAGATTGGTCTTGAACTCCTGACCTCAGGTGCTCTGCCCACCTTGGCCTCCCAAAGTGCTAGGCTACAGGCATGAGTCATCACACCCAGCTCGTTTTTTCTTCTTAATGTATTTCCTGACAATCTCTCTTGTTATTATCTTCCAGCTTTCCTGTTAAAACTTTATTTTGTCTATCATTTTAAATTTCTAAGATATTTTTCTAATTCTTGATTGTTCCTTTTGAAAAATTGCATCCTCTTCCACTGAATGATAGCCCTTGTTTGAGACCATTAATTACTTTCTGAAGGTTATCTTCTGTTTTTTTTTATTGCTGTTTAATTCAGGTTTCTTTCTTGTTTGTTTTAATTTTTCCTTCTCATGTTGAGGCTCACTTCAAATAGCTGGTGTTGCTTGGTGTCCACAGTTAAGAGTGAAGCAGTAAAACATTAATTGAAGACTGTACACATAGACAGGGCTCGTTGACTGGTAACCATCATTGGGTAATTGGGCGGCAAGCTGGCTTTTAATAATTTGGGGACTCCCTATCTGTGGATCTTTTCTGTGGAATCATTTAAGTCTTTCCATAGATGAATCCTTAAGTAATATCTTCCTTGGCCTGGCATGTGGGGTGCCTGGCTGCTGTTGTTCTGGTAGTTGGCAGGCAAAGGGGAGAGAGATCTTATTCAGTATCTAGACTTTCATTAACAATTTTTTTTAAAGACAGGGTCTTGCTGTGTTGTCCAAGCTGGACTGAAACTCCTGGATTTAAGCGATCTTCATATTTCAGCCTCCTGAGTAGCAGGGGCTAAAGGCATATATCACTATATTGGCTCTTCTGCCTTCTACAGTCAGTTCCCTGGTCTAAGTTTCTTTGGTTTATTTTCTCCAGAGAATAAATATTTTATTTGGAAAGAAAAGTCAACTGATCACATGGGAGCAGGGCCTGGGTTCTATGTACCAATGTTGTGATAGCTCCAGTCTAAACTCCTTCTTTCTGAAGTACCTTAGCAAGATTCTGTGATGCAAATGAACTTGCATTTGTTTCTTATTGGAATTTCCCTCTTTGGGCACGTAGGTGTCACTTTCTGTATACTTCTAAGCAGGTGACTGCTTCACTATGCTTTCTGTTTTCAGATATCTTCAGGGTTAGTGTTTCTGTTCATTTTTGTATTTTGCTCATTCTCTTGATATTTTTAGGGTGACCTTAGAGAGATGAAGAAGGCAGAAAGGTCTTTGCTTCACTATCTTAAAACTGGAAATTTAGATATTGACTCTAAAATGGAATATGTAGGAATACTCATGTTTTAATTGTACAAGGTCATTGTTGCATACTCTCTAAATGTCAGTGATACTATTATTGTGGTATTTTCTTTCAACTAAGACAATCTAAAGCTGCCTTTAAATTATATCTAAAGAATCTTTCTTTTTGATTGACAGAGTGGTGTTGGTATCCAACTATACACAAACCTTGAACATTTTACAAGAAGTATGTAAGCGTCATGGATATGCTTATACAAGACTTGATGGACAAACACCAATCTCTCAAAGGCAGCAGATTGTTGATGGATTTAATAGTCAACACTCTGCTGTTTTCATTTTTTTGTTAAGTTCGAAAGCTGGTGGTGTAGGACTTAACCTTATTGGAGGATCTCACTTAATTCTTTATGACATTGATTGGAATCCAGCCACTGATATTCAGGTAGGAATATTTATGCATTAAATAGATATTATTGAATGCTTGGGAATGCAATGCCTATTGAGGTTACAAAGGTGATGATGATAGATAATAACCACTGCATAAAGAGCGCCTTATTTTGCACGAAGCACTCTGCTAAGTGCTTTCCATCTATTTAATCTTCCTAACAAGCCTACAGGGGTGGATATTAATAGTCCCATTTTACAGATGAAGATATGAAAGCTTGTTCTAGATCTCACAGCTTGTAAGAGGCAGAGCCAGGATTCAGACCTAAACCTGTGTGTCTCCAGGTTCTAGTTTACTGCTGAGTTGGGCCTTTAGGATGTTCATGACCATCAGGTGAAGACAATAAAGTGTTGTGGCTGCTGTGATTAGTGTTTATGCAGGCTACAGTAAGGGTATAAAAATAACATATTTAGGAAAATATTTGGGAAGCCTTTGGTTTTCTTTAGAGTGCAATCCATCCTTTTGTATCTTGAGTTTTCTACCTGTAGGTTTGCACCTCAGTTATGTGCATTAGGGGATCCCAAGACAACCCTCAGGTTTAATGATTCACTAGAAGGACTCAAAAGAACTGGGAAAAGCAGCAATACTCACAATTATGTTGCATTATAGTAAAGGATACTCAAATCAGTAAGGAAAAGGTGCTGGGTTCAGGGCAGAGTCCAAGAGAGACCAGGCACAAGCTTCTACTTGTCCTCTCCCAGTGGAGTTTTATGAATAACACTTAATTCTCTCAGCAATCAGAGAAGTTCACCCAAGTCTTGGTGTCCAGAATTTTTGTTTGGGGTCAGTCCTGTAGGCATGGAGCACCTGCATGACTGACCTTATTTACTCAGTCTTCAGCCTTCCAGAGATCAAACCACATGGCCCAAGGCCCCACCATATCACATTGTTAGCATAAACTCTCTGGTGTGGCCCAAGGCTTCTGATAAATAGACACTCATATCAGGTAGGACATTCCAAGAGCCTAGAGATGATCTCTTAGAGGTAAGTTGAAGGCCAGATTTTTATTTGAAATCTGCAGGGTTTGAACATCAATACTTTACTGCACAGCATCATTGATAAATCTTTAAACCACAGGGATCTACCTAGAGCCTTAGCCGATTACATGTATCCTAGGTACTTTTCAGGGGCAAATCTTTAGCTATTTGGACTGAGAATGAACCTCCATGCCCATGCTACACTTGGTTCTTTGCGTCTTGCTGTCCATACTCACTGTCCCATTGGTGAAGATATATGCTCTCACTGTTGCATGATACCCCTGTAGTTATTTTACCATAGTGAGTGTTCACTCATCCCTTTCTTTCTGCCAAGAGAAAGATATGCAGTAGGACATGCTTGGCACACCTGTAACCCTATATATGTAAAGTATAGAATTCCTGATTTTAAAACATATTTCTGCAAATTGCATATGTGGAAAGGGACATCAGTTTCTACTCTACTCTCAGAATTCTCACTTATTTTCTATAGGCAATGTCCAGAGTATGGAGAGATGGTCAGAAACATCCTGTACATATTTACAGACTCCTAACCACAGGTAACAACCCATCAGTGTGACCAAAAATGTGTACCCTTTGAATAATTAAAATTATTTTTTGTTAGGCTGTGCTTCAGTGTCAGGAATATATTGTTATTTTGTTAACTAGTGTGTTAATAAACATTTTACCCAACAAAAATAGTGAATATAAAGATTTGAAGGAAATCTAATGAAAGTTTTTTCTTTAGGTACAATAGAAGAAAAGATCTATCAAAGGCAGATCAGTAAGCAAGGTCTTTGTGGGGCAGTTGTTGACCTCACCAAGACATATGAACATATTCAGTTTTCACTAGAAGAACTTAAAAATTTGTTCACATTGCATGAAAGTTCACCATGTGTTACTCATGACCTGCTTGACTGTGAGTGTACAGGAGAAGAAGTTCATACAGGTTAGTTGTATTTTAATTCTGTTATTATGTAGTAAAGTTAATTTACCTCTCTTTAGCAGTTGAAAATACTTTATAATATTTACCATTTGCATATGTTAGTTTTCTTTTTTTTCTTAGCTCATAGGGCAGCTGCCAGATAGAGATATTTGAGAAAATACTCAGTAGAATCTTATTCTCTCAATTTTAGCTTTTTATTTCTGAATCACTTGTGAAAAACTGAACTTATTTAGGAAAATCTTTCAAATCCTCATGTAATGGCTTTGGAGATAGGAAAAAAAATTTTTTTTTTTTTTGAAACAGGGTCTGGCTCTGTTACTGTCTCACCCAGGCTGTAGTGCAATGATGCAATCATGGTTCACTGCAACCTCTGTCTCCTGGGTTCAAGTGATCTTCCAGCTTCAGCCTTCTGAGTAGCTGGGACTAATGGTGCGCCACCACACCTGGCTAATTTTTGTATTTTTTGTAGAGATGAGATTTCTCCATGTTGCTCACACTGGTCTGGAACTCCTGGGCTCAAGCGATCTGCCCACCTTGGCCTCCCAAGGGCTGGGATTACAGGTGTGAGCCACCGCATCCAGCCAGAAAAATAGTTATAATTCCTATTTCTCTTTCACAAAAAACATACAGTTGACAGAATAATCCTGTTTATGTTGTACAGAATTTATTGACAATGGGGTCATATTTTCTGAGGCACTCAGAAGCATGGGCCACCATATTTCTCAATACTTGATGTAACTGCTAGTGCTGCTTAAGCAAAGCTGAAAATTCACTCTCCAGAATAGACATCATTCAAAAAGGAACTAGATCAAGAGTAAGACTTGAGCAAGCAATGTCTAGTAGTTGAAAGTTACTTGATAAAGTATATTAAGATAGGTTGAAGAAGTTAGACTATGTAAGACTGACATGGAACAATTTAGATTTTATATAAATACACAATTTGTTTAATATAAATGTTATATGTCATATAAATATGCACAATAATATATAATTATAACAATATATAATATTTATAGTGGTTAAAATATGTATATATTTTTACTTTTTAGTGGGTAGAATTTAAACTTCAGAGGAATGTTTTCAGATTTTCTCTTTCTTCATGGCCATTTTGGTAATTAAAAAAATTAATTAACACTTGATTCTCTCTATTAAATTTTTTTCTATTTTAATAATTTATCTTCTTTTTCCTTATATTTACTCTAATGTTATTTTTCTAATATTTAAGCTTAATACTTAGCATAATGATTTTTCAGTCTTTTCAAAGAAGAAGTGGATATTAAAGACCACACATTTTCCTCTAAGCTGCCCATAATTTTGATATACAGTCTTTCATTATTCAGTTCTAAATATTTGTTTTTCATTATGATTTCTTCTTTGACTCATGAGCTATTTAAAAGTATGTTTTAAAATGTATTTTAGTTTTTGTTACTGAATTCTGTCTAATGCTCTGTAGTCAGAAATAGAATCTACATAATATGGATTCTTTGGTAATTATAGACTTGGGGTATGGTTTAATATGTGGTCATTTTTTGTAAATATTTCTTTTGTGCATGGAAATTATGTATATCCTCTTAATTGCCTAGTGTAGAATTCTGTCATATTAGCCAGGTTTTGTTATGTAATCAATTTTTTCTTATTTTATAGATTTCAAAATTTACTACTTTAACTTTTGAATTGGTAATATATGACTCAATTATTTAAAAATATAAAATGTACATGGTGAAAACTCTTCCTCCCACTCTACCTTTATCTGCCTAATTTCTGGCCTTCTACATCAAAAGAAACCACCACTGTTAGTTTTTTGTGTACCCCTCCAGATATTTATGTATGCATATGTAAGCAACTCTAGATATTTATTCTTGCCCAGTTTTTCTCCCAATAAATGATAGCATAGTATGTGTATATTTCTTTACCTTTTTGACTCAATAGCATATCTTGAGAGATCTTTCCCTATCATTACAGAGTTTACTCATTCTTTTTCTTTGTCAACTGTATAATCTTCCAGTGTATAGATATATCATAATTTGTTTATCTCTTCCCCACTGTATTAGTCTGTTTTCACAATGCCGATGAAGACATACCTGAGACTGGGCAATTTATAAAAGAAAAAGGTTTAATTGGACTCACAGTTCCACATAGCTGGGGAGGCCTCACAGTCATGGTGAAAGGCAAGGAGGAGCAAGTCACATCTTACATGGATGGTGGCAGGCAAAAAGAGAAATTGTGCAGGGCAGCTCCCATTTTCAAAACTATCAGATCTTGTGAGACCCATTCACTATCATGAGACCAGCCCAGGAAGGACTTGCCCCCATGATTCAGTCATCTCCCACCAGTTCCCTCCTACAACATGTAGGAATTATGGGAGCTACAAGATGAGATTTGGGTGGGGACACAGAGCCAAACCGTATCATCCACAGGTGTACAATTAGGTTATTTCCAGTTAAGTATGTATTTTATTCATATATCCTTTTAAATATCTTCAAGTATACCTATAAGGTAAATTTTTAGTATTGCTGGGTCAGAGAATATGTGCATTTGTAATTTTGATAGACATTGCCAAAATACCCTTTATTGGATGTTGTGTCAATTTATATACCTCCGGAAATATACTAGAATGACTATTTTCCCATAGCCTTACCCATTCAGTGGATTACCAAATGTTTGTATTTTTGCCAATTGGATAGTAAGAAAACAATATATTGGTATAGTTTTAATGTGCTATTTTCTTCTTACGAATGAAGTTGAGCATTTTAAGAACTGTAGTTCCTTTATGTGAACCATCTCTTCATATTGTTTGACCATATAAAAGATTAGCAACCTAATTTTTGTTAGATATATCTATTATTCAAAGAAATATATTAAAATATGAAACTATGACAGTGGATTAGGCAAAATTATTATTTTATCATTTTCTGCTTCATGTATTTTATATCTTCCTTGTGAAAATTTTTTTCATTATGGTTTCTCTATTTTATTGTTATGTAGTGATTGCCTTATCGCTAATGTCTTTTGCTTTCATTTTGTCTTAACATATTACAGTAGCTTTCTTATTGTTAGGGTTTGTCTGATATATCTTTTCCCATCCATTTACCTTAAGTCTCTGTGTTCTTATGTTTTAGGTATCTCTTGTCAACAGCATAAAGCTGGATTTTATTTTTTGTCCAGTCTGATATATTGTTTTAGTGAGAACATTTAGTTTGTTTGCATTTTTAATTATTGATAAATTTTTATTCATTTCTACTGTCTTTTCATTTTTTTGTTGTTTTTAACAAGAACCTAATACTGGCTAACTCTTAGTTAGCCAGAGGTTTTTTGGTCACTACTTTGCAGGTATTATTCTATTGTCTTCTAATTTTTGAAGCAATCTTGTCATCTCTTTTCTTAAAACCTCAGTGATTATGAACACTGATAAGAATTTGATAATATTAAGGAATGACTTGAGGTTTTTCTTTTAGGTGTTATAAAATTTCAAAGAAGGCTTTATCTTTTAGAAATGTAGAATAAAATATTTATAAGTGAAATGATACATGCTATATATTTATTATATTTATTTGAAATTTCCCATAATTAAAAGGTTAAAAAAAATAAAACCTCCAATAGCTTCCTATTGCTCTTAGGATAGATACCAAAATCTTTAAATTGGTAAGTTAGTCAGGGTAGGCTAAATGCTGTAACAAGAAATTTAAAAAGCACAATGGTCTAACACAATAGAAATATGTTCTCATTCGTGTAACAGGTCATTGTGGGCATTTAGTGGACAGCCTTTCATAAGGCAATTTCATGATCCAGGCTTCTTCCACTTGGAGCTCCTCCATCCCTTTGGGCCTTAGAGTCCTCTGCTAGGATCCCCTGCATCTGTTGGCCAGCAGTGAGAGAAGAGATAATGTAGAAAGTTGTCCAGTTTGAAGGACGTTTATAGTTCAGACCTGAAAGTGACATAGCTGCATTTCATAGGCCAGACTCAGTGGCAATATCTAACCGTAAGGGAGGCTAGGAAAGGTGACTAAGTGCCCTGGAGGAAAGAGAAATGAATTTGGTGAATAACGGTTGGCCTCTGCCATTATGTTTTGCATAATCCAGCCATTGAATACTTGCTTCACCTTACATTACTCAACTGCACTTGCATTATTCTTTGCCTTTACTCCATAGGCTCTAATTACATAAGCTGCTATCAATTGCTTGACTATGCCAGTGTCCATTCCTTTTCATAGCTTTTTAATGTGCTTATCATGGTTGCTTTATCTCTCTTCCCCATCTAGTTCTTTTCTCCTCTTTAGATCTTAATAGAACAGTTCCTCATTGAGTCCTTCACTTAACCTTCCAGACCAAGTCAACTTCTCTTGTCCTGTGTAAGATAATCTCCTGTATCTTTCCTTGATAACCCTTTCATCTGCAGTTCAGCTCCACAGTCCCTTATCTTCAATTCTGAAATCTAGAAAGCTCAAAAGGTTTTTTTCTTCATAATTTTGCAACAAAATTATTTGTGGCAAAACCTTACTTAAATTGATGTGAGTTTATCAATAGTCTTTATTTAACCCATTTTGTAAGACTGTTTATGACTTGCTACAGAATGTTAATGAGTTTCATTATGGAATGCTGACCCAGATTGTTTGAATCATATTCTGAATTTGGAAACATATTTCGCCCTATCATAGACTTTAGGAAAGGGTTTTCAACTTGTAATACATTTTTTGGATGATTGTTTATTTAATGTATATCTCTCCCACTAGACTATAAGGTTCTTGAAGTCAGAGACCATGCCTGTGTTTCTTCACCACTGTGCCTTTAGTGTTTAAATCAGCACATTAAATAATTTATAAATATTTGTAAAAAGAATGAATTTGTCTTAACTTGAATGGTGATCAAATGTAATAAATCATACCAATTCATTGTCATAAAACAAAAAAGTATTGTATTTAGTAGGATATTGGCTTGCCTAAGAATTTTTTCATTGTTTTACTTATTGCAGGTGATTCGTTGGAAAAATTCATTGTCTCTAGAGATTGTCAGCTTGATCCACATCACCAGAAATCTAACTCCCTGAAACCTCTTTCTATGTCCCAGCTGAAGCAATGGAAACATTTTTCTGGAGACCATTCAAATCTTACAGATCCTTTTCTTGAAAGAATAACAGAAAATGTGTCATTCATTTTTCAGAATATAACCACTCAAGCTACTGCCACATAATGAACAATTACTTCATGACATTTTCTTGCTCTTCTTTTAAAAATTAGTATGGTAATTAAATGTACTTTTTGAAAATTAATAGAATTATTTAAATTATAATGTATTTTGCAAAATACATCATAGTTTTGATACAATAGTCAAAATTGTTTGGTTTAATTTTTTGTAAATATTGTTAAATACTTAAATGAAAAATTAAAGATGTGCTTCTATCATATAATTGTTAATAATTCCTTGAGTAATACACTTTTATTAAGTATCTACTGAGAAATTTTTATAAGAAGGAGCAAAGAAATATAAAAAGGCAAAATTCTTAGTCTCTGTCTTTGGGAAAACTAATCTGATTAGAAATATTAGACATAGATGTTTGAAACAACTGAAAACTTGGTAAGTTTAAAATGTAGCTCAAAGGAGAAAGAGAATGAGAGGCTATGATTGCAAATGCTGAAGACATTGGATGTAATAGTTGCTGCAGGGCAGTTTGAGTGAGAAAGGTCAGTAGGTTGGTGCAGGAGATGAAAGATTTGGGAACGCTTTAAAGCACTAGTTCCTAGTTTGGGACCTCAGACTTATGCAGTCTATAAAGCCATGTCCACCAAATACTGTTTATGCACTGAATAAAGGTTCAACTACCATCATTTAAGGGTTGTCCAAAGTAATTTTTGACATTGAAAAGAGAGTTTTAGCTGTGGGCAGTGGCTCCAGTTTGTAATCCTAGTTACTTAGTAGGTAGAGGCAGGAGGATTGCTTGAGGCCAGTAGTTTGAGACTAGCCTGAGCAACATAGTGAGACCCTGTCTCTAAAAAATAAGCTTATCCAGGTATGGTGGTGCATGCCTGTAGTTCCAGCTACTTGGGAGGCTGAGGCAGGAGGATTGCTTGAGCCTAGGAGTTTGAGTTTGCAGTGAACTATGATTGGATATGATCCAATGTCCATCCTGGGGCCCCATCTTTAAAAAAAAGAGGTTTTAATGTACAAAGAAAGCTTTAGAAGACTGAAGCCTGCAAAGAGAAAGGAGTTACTAATTTAATCTCCAATTGGGACTTCTGTAATCAGCTTTTGTTTTCATTTAGGAAAATTTCTTTTAGACTGAAAATACAGGCCTACCCTGGAGATATTGCAGGTTTAGCTACAGATCACTGCAATAAAATGAATATCACAATAAAGAGAGAAACACATTTTTTTTTGGTTTCTCAGTATATATGAAAGTTATGTTTATATTATTCTGTAGTCTATTAAGTATGCAATAGCATTATGTCTGAAAAATGATGTATTTACCTTAATTTAAAAATAATTGGCTAGAAAATGCTAATGGTCATCTGAGACTTTAGTGAATTGACGTCTTTTCTTTTTTTTCTTTTCTTTCTTTTTTTTTTTTTTTTTTTTGAGATGAGGTCTTTCTGTGTTGCCCAGACTGGAGTGCAGTGGTGTGATCTTGGCTCACTGCAACCTCTGCCTCCTGGGTTCAAGCAATTCTCCCTGCCTCAGCCTCCCAAGTAGCTGGGATTACAGGTGCCCTGCCCCAGTGCCCGGCTAATTTTTGTATTTTTAGTGGAGATAGGTTTTGCCATGTTGTCTAGGCTGGTCTCAAACTCCTGAGCTCAGGTGATCTACCTGCCTCGGCCTCCCAAAGTGCTGGGATTACAGGCATGAGCCACCATGCCCCACCTGATATCTTTTTGCTGGTAGAGGGTCTTACAATGATGTCAGTGACTGCTGACTGATCAGGAACCAGGTGCAGTTTGCTGGGGTGTATGTGGCAATTTATGAATACAAGACATCAGTGTTTGCCGTATCAATTGATTCTTCCTTTCACAAAAGCTTTCTCTGTAGCATGCAATGCTGTTTGATAATATTTTCCGCACAGTAAAAACACTTTCAAAATTGGAGCAGTCCTCTCAAAACCTGCCACTGCTTTATCAACTAAGTTTATGAGTATTGTGAATCCTTTGCGGTTATTTCAACAGTGTTCACAGCACCTTCACCAGGAGTAGATTCCATCTGTAGAAACTACTTTCTTTGCTCCTCATTTGCTCAAATTTGGTCATGAGATTACAGCAATTCATTCAAATCTTCAGGCTCCACTTCTAATTCTAGTTCTCTTGCTGATTCCACCACATCTACAGTTACTTCCTCTACTGAAATCTTGAACTCCTCGAAGTCAGTTATGAAAATTGGAGTTAACTTCGTCCAAACTCCTGTTAATGTTGTTTATTGACATCCTCTCATGAATTGCAAATGATGGATCCTTTCTAGAAGGTTTTCCACTGACTTTGCTGAGATCCATCAGAGGAATCACTGTCTGTACAGTCATAGCTAGCTTTACACAATGCAATCCTTACATGATATGAAAGTTGAAATTACTGTTTAACTCACGTACTGCAAAATGGATTTGTGTTAACAGGCATGGAAACAACATTGATCTCCTTGTACATCTCCAGCAGAGCCATTGGATGACTAGGTGCTTTGTCAATGAACAGTTTAAAAGGAATCTTTCATTCTAAGCAGTAGGTTGTAACTTGGGCTTAAAATATTCAGTAACTCAGACTTTAAACAGTTGTGCTGTCACCCAGGCTTTGTTGTGCCATTTCTAGAGCACAGGCAGAGTAGATTTAGCATAATTCTGAAGGGCCCTGGGATTTTTGGAAGGTGACGTCAACTTAAAGTTACCAGCTGCCTTAGTCCCAAACAGAGTCAGCCTGTCCTTTAAAGCTTTGATGTCAGACATCACTTATCTTCTCTAGTTGTGGAAGTCCTAGCTGGCATCGTCTTTGAATAGCAGGCTGTTTCTTCTACATTGAAAATCTGTTATTTAGTGTAGCCACGTCATCAATGATCTTAGCTAGATCTTCTGGATAACTTGCTGCAGCTTATCCTTCAGCACTGCTGTTCACCTTACACCTATGTGATGTGGAGACATCTTTCCTTAAATATTATGCTAGCTTCAACCTCTTCTGCAGCTTCCTCACTTCTCTCAGCCTTTATGGAACTGAAGAGATTCAGGGCCTTGCTCTGGATTAGGCTTTGGGAATATTGTGGCTGGTTTGAACTTCTTTCCAGGCCATTAACACTTTCTCCATATCAGCAATAAGGCTGCTTCACTTACCGTTTTTGTGTTCACTGGAGTGGCACTTGTAATTTCCTTAAAGAGCTTTTTCTGTGCATTCAGAACTTGGCTAACTAATGTAAGAGTCCTAGCTTCCAGCCGTCTTGGCTTTCAACATGCCTTCCTCACTAAGCTTAATCCTGTCTAGCTTTTGACTTGAGAAATATGACTCCTCCTTTCATTTAACCTCTTAGTGGCCATTGTAGTATTATTAATTAGCCTGATTTCAATATTGTGTTATTAATTAGCCTGATTTCAATATTGTTATGTCTCAGGGAATAGGGAGGCCCAAGGAGAGGGTAACTAGTCAGAACATACAACATTTACTGATTGAGATTGCTGTCTTAGATGGGCCTGAGTTACTGTGCATCAAAACAATGGCAATAGTAAGAACAAAGATCACAGATAACTGACATATAATAATAATGTAAAAGTTTGAAATATTGCAAGAATTACTAAAATGTGATACAGGCATGAAGTGAGCACGTTTTGAGGAAAAGTATCAATGATTTGCTTGATGCAGGGTTGCCAGAAACCTTCAATTAAAAAAAAAATCACAATATTTGGGAAGCACAATAAAATGAGGTATACCTGTTTTGTCTTGAGGTGTTAAATACTAAATTATGTATAATCAAGGATGAATTCTTTTAATGTATAGTGCCATACCTGGGTAGCTATATCTAGGATTCATGAACAGGCAGTTTGGGACCAAATTTGTCAGTGAGGAAGTAGCCAACTAATAATAAGTAAAAATGGTGTTTCTTGGCCTCATGTGTTGACTCCACATATGAGGCTTTACATACAACTTTTTTTTTTTTTTTTTTTAAAGAGGGTCTTACTATGTTGCCCAGGCTGGACTTGAACTATAACTTCTTTCAGTATCTATCTTGCATCATATTCTTTTCAGGTATAAAGTACTTTTAAAAATTGATACAGGACAGGTAATTCTACTGCGTGTCATTTCTTAAAAAAAATTATTTATTTTTCACATTCACACAGTTCCAGCCACTCTGCACCTGCTGCCTGTCTTAACTGTGGTGGATGCAAGGGTGTACTGCCCAGATTGCCCCTTTCAGGACCAAGGAGCTTGTTTCCCCAGCTACCAGAAGGATCACCTATGGACCACTCATAGCCAAATTCTTCCCCAAGATTAGCCCTTAGCTGAGAAGACCCCTCATCCAAGATTATGCTCCTTCCTTGGTTGGCCAACATTTGGTGACTGGTGGATCCTGGGTAGAAAGGGCCAATACCCTTATCTCAATTCAAGACAAATTTGTCAAAGGACCATTTCAGCTCCTTAGGTAAGGGTGCTGGACCCTATTTTTTATAGTAGATACTTATTGTTCTCCATAAAGTTGTTTGCCAAGTAGTGTGGGAAGTAACCTTTCATCCATCTCTCTGCCCCACTCTGAAATCTTCCAGTATCCTGAATGAAAGTGATTTGCCGTAGAAATTTCAGCAGACTGAATTTCATGGGAGAACCCATGTGACATGGAATAAAGAGCATATGTGGCATGGGATCCCAGAGACTGAGAAGTACAGAAGACAGTAAGCCCTCTGGGAATTGAGAAAGACTTTGGACTTTGACAAGCCAGGGATTTGTTGGGGTTTAGAGTCATTTTATCCACATGTTAAGGGACCTTAACACCTGGTTTGCATATATGAGGCAGCTTTTCTGTGAGAGATGCTGTTTATAAGAATTCCCCTTCTCTATGCTCCCAGTCCATATGCTCAAGTGCTCGTGCTCTCTCTGTCTCTGTCTCTCTCTTTCTCTCTCTTTCTCTCTCTCTCCCCCTCTCTCTCAGCTGAATTCTTTGAGGATGGACATTTAATCTTACTTATCCTAATATTCTCAGGACCTTGTATGGGACCTGGCATAGAACAGCTATTAGTAATTTAATGAATCAATGAGGTACTTTACTTCTTTAACCACATTGATCATGTTTCTTGCTCGTAGATCTGTTTCAAGGTATTTATTTAGGCCAATTGCTGAGCGTGGAGCTGTGCTCAACACCGAAGAAAGCAGAGCCAGCAGTTTTTTCCTGCCTCTGACAGGATCCAGACTTCCCTTTTTGCTTCTACGATCTGTCAATCTGCTGCATGAGCTGACAGAAGCTGTCAGTGCAATGGGTAATAATTTAAGTTACATGCATAATTTGTTTCTAATTACACAAATACACCTTTCACACAGCTTTATGTCATAATGTTCTGGCTTTAAACGACAATGTAAATACATTTCAATCACGTTTTCATTAGGATTGAATTACTAAAGGTGAATTAAAACATGAGCAGCTCTGATCTGCAGAATTAAACTTCTAGACAGCCTATCCATCAATTTGAAAGGGTGTATGACAAAGGAACAAGTGAAAAAAATCTGGCTGGCATTTCATTTGAGTGGCTCAGTTATGGCCTACGGTCACACTGCCTGAGCAACTGTGTCCTAATATTATGTTGGCAGGATTAAAATTTTGACTGTGACTCACAGCAAACCAGAAGTATAATTAGCATATGGCTTTGTTTTTCTAAATTATTCCTAAATTAATGTATTGCATCCTAGAAGGATTTGTAGATATGCTATTTTGGTACTCAAGGAAGGCTTCAATATGACTTGGTAGAAAGGGATATTATATTGTCTTAACCTTGTATAAAATAAATGTTTTTGGTTTAGACCAGTTTCCTATGGTACTTTTCTATAGCTAGCCTGTGATCTTTGCTTCACACCATTACAAACTTCTATCCCTAAAATACTTTGTTGTTCTCAAAACCAATACCTATTCAGAATACAGCTTTTATGATGTAAAAGCTGAAAAAAAAAGTGCCTTATTGACAGACGATAGATTGTTGGAGTTTGTTACACTTACTTGAAAACCTGAAGTGTTCAGTATAATTTAATCTTTACAATTGTTTTTTAGATTTGTTAAAAAAAATTTTTTCAGTAGGAAGATAATGAAATTCCAAAGCAGACTAAAATTAATTTCTTTATTTTTATCTTTTGAGGAAATGTCAGCAAAATACTGAAGACTTTTTTTTTTTTTGAGTAGTTTAAAAAATATAACATCATAGATGTCTACAGCATAAAGATTCTGGCTGGGCATGGGGGCTCATGCCTGTAATCCCAGCACTTTGGGAGGCTGAGGCAGGCGGATGATGAGGTTGAGAGATCGAGACCATCCTGGCCAACATGGTGAAACCTTGTCTTTACTAAAAATACAAAAATTAGCTGGGTGTGGTGGCACGTGTCTGTAGTCCTAGCCTCTTGGGAGGCTGAGGCAGGAGAATCACTTGAACCCTGGATGCAGAAGTTGAGTGAGCCGAGATCACGCCACTGTACTCCAGCCTGGTGACAGAGCGAGACTCCATCTCAGAAAAAAAAAATTCCTTTGTACCTGCAATATATTTATTTTCATGTATTTCTTGTTTCTTTTTTTTTTTAAGTAGAGATGGGATCTTGCTATGTTGCCCAGATTGGTTTCAAACTCCTAGCCTCAAGTGCTCAGGTGATCTTCCTGCCTCTGCCTCCCAAAATCTTGGGATTGCAGATGTGAGCCACTGTACCCATTCTCTGTTTTATTATTAAAAATTTCATCTCTGGAGGCATGCATAGTTTATGTAGTATTATAGATGAAATCAGAATTTGAAATTGGGAGTTAGAATCCTTCCTGAGTATTTATTTCCGGATGTGTCTGTGAGAGTGTTTCTGGAAGAGATTAACCTTATAATCTTTACTGAGTAAAGAAGATTGCTTTACCAACCTTGATTTGTATCATCCAATCTTTTGCGAGAAAAGGCAGGGAGGGTAAATTTGCTCTCTGAGCTGGAACATCCGTCTTCTCTTACCACCTGACGCCAGAGCTCATAATTCTCTGGTCTTGGGACTGGGACTTACACTATCACCTGTGTCTTTGTCCATTTGAGGTGCTATAGCAAAATACCATAAACTGGATAGCTCATAAACAGCAGAAATTTGTTTCTTACAGTTCTGGAGGGTGGGGAGTCCACAAACAAGGCACCAGCAGAGCCAGTGTCTGGTGAGGGCCTGCTCCCTGTTTCAGAGATAGCACCATGTAGCTGTGACCTCACATGGTGGGAGGGGCAAGGAGTCTCTCTTGGGCTCTTTTATAAAGGTATTAATTCCATTCATGAGGACTCTGCCTTCATGACCTAATCACCTCCCCAAGACACCACCTCCTAATATCATCACAATGGTAATGTGGTTTCAACATATGAATTTGAGAAGGACACAAACATTCAAACTATAGCAATCCCTTACTCCCTTCTCAGGCCTTCAGACTCAGACTGGGACAGCAGGCTTTGGAACTTCTTGCCTTCCATAATTATGTGAGCTAATTCCCAAAATAACTCTCTCTGTATATATCTATATAACTCTTTCTGTATATCTTCTATTGGTTCTGTTTCTCTGGACATCCCTGACCAGAGGTATACCATTGTTTAGCATCTGAGTGGAACAAAATTACAACTGCTACAGTTGTTTAAAGAAAACCTATAGGAATGTCAATCTAATGCTTCCATCTCTTACATAAAAACATAATGGTGCTAAGTAAAAGTTTAGTATTTATAAACCTCTGTTTATTATGTATGTAGTATGGCCATTATGGACTAATGTAAATAAATGAGATAAGATAGGATCAAACATTTTCTAAAGCAGACCAGAATGAACATGTGAAAATCAAGTGCTTAAAACATATGATAACCTACATTTATTTAGCTCTTTACAGTTAAGTGGTTTGCTCCTCACAATAATGCTAAGAGCGGAACAGAGCAAATACCCTATTATCTCTGTTTTACAGATTTAAGGCTTACAGAGATAAAATAATTATTCAGGGGAGAGATCCAAGATGGCCGATTAACAACAGCTCAGGATTTTAGCTCCCAGTGAAAGCACAGAGAGCGAGTGGACACCGCAATTTCAGACGAATTTCTGTGGAACACAAACTGGGAAATTCCCGGCGGAGGAGCCACATGGGTCGCCAGCACGACTTTTGGCCGG